>JASWHU010000419.1:0-76174 GCA_030819815.1 Strix occidentalis
CATGGCCACCACTGACCCGCTGCCCATTGTGACATGGACCCAACTGTGACAGGGCCACCACTGACCTGCTGCCCACTGTGACATGGCCCCCTCAGTCACATGACCACCACTGTCCCGCTGCCCACTGTGACATGGTCCCCATAGTGACATGGCCACCACTGACCCGCTGTCCACTGTGACATGGCCCCACAGTGACATGGCCAGCACTGACTTGCTGCCAACTGTGACATGACCCCCACAGTGACATGGCTACCACTAACCTGCCGCCCACTGTGACATGTCCCCTCATGTGACATGGCCACCACTGACCTGCTGCCCATTGTGACATGGACCGAACTGTGACAGGGCCACCACTGACCTGCTGCCCACTGTGACATGGCCCCCTCAATCACATGACCACCACTGTCCCGCTGCCCACTGTGACATGGCCCCCACAGTGACATGGCTACCACTAACCTGCTGCCCACTGTGACATGGCCCCCACAGTGACATGGCCACCACTGACCCGCTGTCCACTGTGACATGGCCCCACAGTGACATGGCCAGCACTGACTTGCTGCCCACTGTGACATGGCCCCCACAGTGACATGGCCACCAGTGACCTGCTGCCCACTGTGACATGGCCCCCACAGTGACATGGCCACCACTGACTTGCTGCCCACTGTGACATGGCCCCCACAGTGACATGGCCACCACTGACCTGCTGCCCATTGTGACATGGCCCCCACAGTGACATGGCTACCACTAACCTGCCGCCCACTGTGACATGGCCACCACAGTGACATGGCCACCACTGACCCGCTGCCCATTGTGACATGGACCCAACTGTGACAGGGCCACCACTGACCTGCTGCCCACTGTGACATGGCCCCCTCAGTCACATGACCACCACTGTCCCGCTGCCCACTGTGACATGGCCCCCACAGTGACATGGCCACCAGTGACCTGCTGCCCATTGTGACATTGTGATAGACAGTAAACTGTTTGTTCATCAAATTCCGTTAAAGATACTGGGAGCTCGTGACATGTTATTCCATAAACTATGTAGGCCTAAGCTTAATCTTAACTATTACACTGTGTAACAACTAACTGACTGTAAGTGCTTATCTAAGTTGAAATGCTGAAGCAAGTACTCCTACTGTGCAAAAGACTGAAAAGAGGGAGAAAGGGAAGAAGGACAAAGGGGAAAAAGACAAAGGGGAAAAGAAGAAAAAAGAAGAAGAAAAAAAAAAAAAAAAAAAGGGGTAGTGTCTATATTCTGTAAGGTATAAACAAAAGCTTTGTGAGCCACTCTCAGGAAAGCAGGAATACGAGGAGTTGGTGACACGAGGAAGACCCGGCTGGAGCGACCCCCTAGCTGCAAAGTGCGCAGACGCAGGGTACACCTCTCAGAGAGACCCGATAACGGAAGGCGGAGGATATAAAAAAGACGGACCCTCGGGAAGTGAGTGCGTGCTGTTGGTGGAGCAAGGACTCCCCGGCCGCCCAGCGCTGTTTTGCTTATTGCCGCTTGCTAAAATAAATAGTTGAAATTTAATTTGTCCTAACTTGCATCATTTTGGCAAGATAGTCTGTAACAAAATTGATGCTGTGACTCGGATAGAGGCAATCTGGTGGGAAGCCCCATACGGGGAGGCACGCCCTGCTGAGTTCAGCGGCCCCGACTGAGTGCTATCACATCACGCCCTCTACCGACAAACTCCAAGTCTCGGCAACAAGCAAAAGAATACCGGTAACCCCGTAATCTTTGTGCACGAAGCCCCGGACGAAGACGCAGGGTTGCGTGAGTATAGGCCGGTTATCCGTTCGGTTGGGGTTGGGTTTCCCGGAGCGTGGTGTGTGAGACGCCCAGCAGGGCGAAGCGAGTGCGGACCCCTCGGTAGTGCAGTTCCCATATCCCGCGAGGGACTGGGTCACAAAAAGGGGGAAAACGAATTGTGTGAGTGTGTGAAGGCGCTCCGGAAGATGGGACAGAAGAAGAGCAAGCTTTCTGATCCCATGGGTGATTTGGTACCCAAGGTGAGGTGCTCCCAAATACCACCAGATAGCCCTTTAGGCTTGATGTTAAACCATTGGGAAGATTACCCCTCTAGGCGGGGTAAGGACAAAGCAAAAATGATTTATTATTGTATGGAAGTTTGGGGAGGGAAACAAATCAGAGGCGACCATCTCTATTGGCCTGTTTTTGGGTCCTTTGAAGAATGGGTCTGCCAAGCCCTAAACATTTATGTCAACTCAAGGGAACCCTTTAATTTGGAGGAGAGTGAATATGCACAGGTATGGATAGCATCAGATACCCAAATAAATCTATATCCTTTAAAAGAAAAAGTTAAGAAAAAGAAGGTACGTGATGAGGACGAACCTCCCACCTCTCCTCCTCCTTACATACCTCCACCCCCACCTCCGGTGCCTTCACCTCCTCCGACTGCGCCAGAGGACCCAGAGAATTCAGATTCCCCACCTGAATCCCCGAAAGAACCAAGACGAATAACCCGTAGTCAAACTAGAATGGGGTGGGGTGACAGTAGCTTGTACCCCCTAAGGGAAGTTGCGATGGGAGGACCCCAGCCTGGCATGGGATATGTGACCGTCCCTCTTAATTCAGGGGACGTCAGAGAATTTAAGAAAGAGATGGGGAATCTATTGGAGGATCCCTTAGGTGTGGCGGAGCGGGTGGATCAGTTTTTAGGACCAAACATCTATACCTGGGATGAAATACAAGCCATAATGGCTATACTATTCACTGTCGAAGAAAGGGACATGATCAGGAGAGCAGGAATGAGAATTTGGGACCAACAGCATCAGCAGGGTCCAGCAGCAGACGTAAAATGGCCTCTAAATCAACCTAATTGGAATAATCAAAATGAAATTGATAGAGGCCATATACAAGACCTGAGGACAATTGTAATCCAGGGTATAAGAGAATCAGTCCCTAGAGGACAAAATATAAACAAAGCTTTTAGTGAACATCAGAAAAAGGATGAAACCCCTACTGAGTGGTTAGAGAGACTGAGAAAAAATCTTCAGCTTTACTCAGGACTGGATCCTAATACCCCAGTGGGACAAGCATTGTTAAAAACACAATTTGTGGCAAAAGCATGGACAGATATTAGAAAGAAGCTAGAAAAAATAGAAGATTGGCAGGATCAGGGATTGGATGAATTACTGAGGGAAGCACAGAAAGTCTATGTCCGAAGGGAGGACGAGACTCAAAAAAAACATACCAGAATGATGGTAGCTGCGATAAGGGAAGGACAGAGAGTGAACGGTGCTGGGAGAAAACAGGAAGGTCAAAGAACAGGCTATAGATCAAAGGAACCGGAGAGAGAGAGAGGGAGTATTGTCTGCTTTTATTGCGGAAGAAAAGGTCACACAAAGAAGAGCTGCAGAAAGAGAATGATGGATGAGAGAATGTTTAAAGAAGATTAGGGCTGTCAGAGGCTCTATTTGCTGGGGACCCGAGAACGAACTGAGCCCTTGATAAAGTTAAAAGTAAGTCCTCGGCAACAGGAAGTAGAATTTTTAGTAGATTCAGGAGTGGAAAGATCTACCGTTCAATCATTGCCCCAAGGGTATAAGATTTCATCAGAAAAAGTACAAGTAGTTGAGGCGAAAGGAGAACCATTCGGAGTACCGGTAATTAAAGATGTACTCCTTGAAACAGATTCTAAAGTGGGGGTGGGATCCTTGTTGTTAGTGCCTGAGGCAGATTATAACCTACTGGGGAGAGATCTAATGATTGAATTAGGAATTAGTTTGGAAGTAACAGAACACAAACTTAAAATCAAACTATGCCCCCTACGGGTTGAAGATGAGAGTAAAATCAACCCTGAAGTATGGTACACTCCAGATACGGTAGGAAAATTGAATGTTGAACCTTTTATGGTAACCATCCGGGATCCTGAGGTACCGGTGAGGATTAAGCAATATCCCATACCTCTGGAGGGAAGACAAGGATTAAAACCAGAAATTCAGAGATTAATAAAGCAGGGATTATTGGAACCCTGCATGTCCCCTTTTAATACTCCCATTTTACCTGTCAAGAAGGCAGATGGGGGGTATAGATTAGTCCATGACCTAAGGGAAATTAACAAAAGGACTGTAACTAGATTCCCCGTAGTAGCTAACCCACACACTCTCTTAAGTCAATTAGACCCGAACGACCGGTGGTACAGTGTAATAGACTTGAAGGACGCTTTCTGGGCATACCCCCTAAAAGAGGAATGCAGAAACTATTTTGCTTTTGAGTGGGAAGACCCAGATACCCACAGGAAAACTCAACTCCGGTGAACAGTCCTACCCCAAGGTTTCACTGAATCCCCAAACCTGTTTGAGCAAGCTTTAGAACAAATTTTACAGGATTACCAGATAGGAGATACCCTTACCCTAGTTCAGTATGTAGATGATCTTTTAATAGCAGGGGAGGATGAAGAAAGGGTTCGGGAAGAAAGCATCAAATTGTTAAATTTCCTGAGCTTAAAGGGACTGAAAGTGTCAAAATCCAAATTGCAATTTGTTGAAAAGGAAGTTAAATACCTAGGGCATCGATTAAGCCAAGGAACTAAGAAATTGGATCCGGAAAGAGTTAAAGGGATACTTTCCCTACCAAGTCCAAAAACTAAGAAACAAGTCCGGCAGCTATTAGGGCTATTTGGATATTGTAGGCAGTGGATTGAAGGGTATAGTGGAAAGGTAAAGTTTTTATACACCAAAATAACTAAAAATGGATTATTAAAATGGACTCAGGAAGATGATCAACGGTTAAAAGAACTAAAAACTGAATTAGTAAATGCTCCTGTTCTGAGCTTGCCCCACCTAAAGAGACCATTTTTCTTATTTGTCAACACAGAGGAAGGAACTGCATTTGGAGTATTAGCCCAGGAATGGGCAGGAAAAAAGAAACCAGTAGCATATATTTCAAAATTACTGGACCCCGTAAGTCGGGGATGGCCTACGTGTCTACAAGTTGTGGTGGCAGCCGCTTTGTTAATTGAGGAAGCGCATAAAATAACTTTTGGCAGTGAGTTAAAGGTACTATCACCCCATAATATCAGAGGTGTGTTACAGCAAAAAGCAGAAAAATGGATAACCGATGCTAGACTGGTAAAATATGAGGCAATCCTTATTACATCCCCCTACCTGACCCTTGAAACAACATCGTTACAAAATCCAACTCAATTTTTGTACGGAGAACCTAGTCAAGATCTTTTTCATGATTGCCTCCGTAACATCGAGGAGCAGACTAAGATAAGACCAGATTTGGAAGAAGAGGAATTAGGGAAAGGAGAAAAATTATTTGTAGATGGATCCTCTCGAGTGGTAGAAGGAAAAAGAAAATCAGGGTATGCCATAATTGATGGAAAAACTTTTAAGGTGATAGAATCAGGACCCTTGAATCCCAGCTGGTCAACACAGGCATGTGAATTATATGCAATATTAAAGACTTTACAATTATTAAATGGAAAAGTGGGAACTATATACACCGATTCTAGATATGCCTTCGGAGTAGTACATACCTTTGGGAAAATATAGGAAGAGAGAGGCCTAATCAATTCTCGGGGGAAGGAACTAGTACACCAGGAGTTAATATCACAAATTTTACAAGCTATACGAGGGCCCAGCGAAATTGCGGTAGTACACTTAAAGGGACACCAGAGGGGGCTAAATTCTTTAGTACGGGGGAATAACCTTGCTGATCAAGAGGCAAAGAGAGCAGCGCTATTAGCACTGCACTTGGATGATCCGATAGAGGACAGAAAGCGGTGTGTTAATTGTGGAGATAATTACCTCCCCTGTTATGGTTGCTGGAAAGAATTCGGAGTAGACGGCATAGAATGTGTATGTGAAAGACCAGGGTTTAAGTGGTGCTTTTTTCATGGAAAATCCTATGAACTTTTAAGTTTTACTGTTCAAGAACAAGCAAAATTAAATCAAATGGGAATTAAACAGAAAGCTAATGGAAAATGGGAACTCCCAGACGGCTGAGAAGTTCTCCCAAAACCCATAGCTACCAAGATAATGCAGCAATTCCATAAAAAACACTCATTGGGGAACTCAGGCATTAGTGGATCAATTTGCAACTAAATACATGTACATTGGAATATATGATATAGCCAAACGAGTGACAGGAGAATGTCTCGTTTGTCAAAAAGTAAATAAACATCAAATAAGAAAGCGAGTATATGGGGGGCGAGAATTGGCTCATAGACCTTTTACAAGAATACAAATAAACTTTACTAAATTACCAAAGGTGGGGAGGTATAAATACTTACTAGTAATTATAGATCATTTAACCCAATTTGTAGAAGCCTTTCCCACAACCCGAGCCACAGCTCACACAGTAACAAGGATATTACTTGAAGAAATTATACCTCGGTATGGAGCAATAGAAGCAATAGACTCAGACAGGGGTCCACACTTTGTACCCAGAGTAGCCAAAGAGACTTTGGCTGCCCTGGGTACACAGTGGCAATACCACACTCCGTGGCACCCGCAGAGCTCAGGAAAAGTTGAACGTATGAATGGAGAAATAAAAAAACAACTTACCAAACTAATGTTAGAAACCAAAATGTCATGAGTAAAGTGTCTCCCTTTAGCTTTGTTAAATATCAGAACTCAACCCCGAACTGATATAGGCATTTCTCCCTTTGAAATGCTATATGGGATGCCCTATGATTTAGAAATACCACCAGATCACCCCCAACTTGAAGAATTAAAGATAAAATCCTATCTGATACAACTAATGGCAAGGAGAAAACAACTGCAGGCCCGGGGGATGGTAGTACAAAGGCCTCCATTGGATGTGGCCATGCATCAAATCCAACCAGGAGATAAAATACTAATCAAATCATGGAAAAAATCTTCTTTGACCCCCCGTTGGGAGGGACCCTATGTTGCTCTTATCACTACAGAAACTGCTGTTCGGACTGCTGAGAAGGGGTGGACACACGCAAGCCGAGTAAAGGGACCTATACAGGATCCGACCTGGAAAGTGACCAGCCCTCCTGGGGATCTACGAGTCACCCTTCAGAAAACCTGAAAAAGCTCTCTACACATTGTGAGATAAGAACCTACGAAGGACTCGATGAGTGAGACCCTGATATTTTGTCCAATTGAAACTTGTATTTGTTTTCCTTTTATATGCATAAAGTGTAATGTATGTAAAGAAGGCTGGAGGATTCATAATGCACATGGAACAAATCTCCGGTCTAGTTGTAATCAGTGTTATCAATGAGAACGGAGATTAACTAATCAGACCTTAAAAAAAAAAAAAAAAAAAAAAAAAAAAAATTGGAGTAAAAACGGGAAAATATTTACTAAAGGGATAAATCCCGAAAGAAAGTGCACTCACCCTAATTGGCCTACTGAAGATCACCCTCAGATCCTAAGGGTGATCTGTAAAAAGCAGATCCCCTGGGTCCCCTATCGTGAACTCGAGGTCAAAGTTAAAAACTGGGAGACCTATGTGTCCCAGAGTAGAGGCAAACGTACCCCTGAAGAATACGGCTGCTGCCGAGAAGATGAAACACCCTACTGCTCTAAACAACAGAGTAGGCAGAGGAAGCAGAGACGTACCAAAGTGGGGAAAACTTTACTGCCCTACTCTGAAGAAAAAAGGGCCTCTGAGGGAGAAGGGCCAGACGAGAGTGCCAAACATCCTGATGCAAAAGAGACTAAGAAAAAATATGCAAATCTATAGAATCCTACCAGCTTTCTATTGGAACTATTGGATAGTCTGACTAGGTGTATTAGCTACAATGAATACACTACCAGGATGGGCTAAAATAACTAACCAATCCCACCAACCTTTTGAACATACCATAACAAACCGAATTATATGACCTTGGACAGACGCTTATTATGGACATACAGGAAGTATGGATGCAGATTTGTATGGGACAGAGTTAGCAACTGCCATACTAAGCAATAACCTAACACTCCAAACATATAAATGGGAGAATTCATCCCATACCTGGACAGCTAAAAAAGGAGATGAGATACAGATAGGCTGCAGAGTGTTCAATGTGAATATGATAATAAGTCGACACCCTTTAATTCAAACCATTCGTCAGCCCCCTTTTACTCAAATCGTTATCAGAGACAAAACGGAATCTAAAATAGCTCAAACCCATTGTGAGTCAGAGACCTGTTGGTATGCATTTACTGCAACCCAACCAGTGTCCATAGTTTGTTTGGAAGAGACCAAGTCAAGGGATCAAGCTATATCTTTCCGATTTGCATTGAACATACAGGAGGAAACTACAACAACCACAACTCATGCTCCCAAAGAGACTACTCAAACTACTCATACTGTTCCAACACAACCAACAGTCGTACTAAACCCAAGAATCTTTGAAATTAGACCATATACAATTAGAAATACAGGTCAACAACAAATGCTGTTTAACCCAGCATGGTCTCTCAAACAAGTCAAATTGCTGATGCAAAATAATGTTTCAAATATTCAGCCAGCCTGTTCACCTTTCCTAAAGACTTCTTACGAAGGATGGACAACCTGGCTGCAAAAACAAACTCCTCACACAAAAAGAACGCAGAGAGACTTAACCGGTACTTTGGGAACAGGATTGGGAGTTTTAAATAGTATTGATTCGGAGGTGATAATGAACAAATTGGCTACCTCAATTAGTGAGTTAACTAGTATACAACGACCTTTGCGATCGTCCTTATTGGCTTTGGGAGCTAACCAGTGGCTGTTGTCAAATATATTACCAAAAGGGGAAAAGATAAATATAAAGGATCATGAATTGATTACAGATGCACTCAGTGTACTCCAAAATAACCTATCTTTAGCTCTCAGCTGCATCCAGGCTCAAATATGGATGCAGTCGATAGCTGCCTCAATTATAAGAAAAGGTGAAGAAGGTATTCTTCCTACTGAAATTCGGAGAATAATTTGGGACAGTGCTACTAATTTTGAAAAGAAACTCCAATCCTGGTGGAAGCTGGTAAACTTTACCTATGACCCCATCACAAACACAGCTACTACCTTTATACTCACTATTTACAATGCCACCATATACCAAATTTATCCTGTCATTGCATTAGGGCTGAATCACAACGGGACCATACTCTATCCTTCTGAGCATAGAGTATGGGTCCGAAAGGTGAACAAAAAATGGCAAACTGTCAATCTAGAGTCTTGCATTGTACGGGAACAACAAGGATTCATTTGTGAAGGCAATGCAATTGAGGCACAAGATATTTGTTTAGATACTGAACAGAATATTTGTCATTTTGAAGTCCATCCCAATGAAAATCCTAAAACAGTACTTATATATATTGACAAAGGTTGTGTATGTTTGAGGACGGTTTGTGAATTCTTAACCGTAGACAAAGTCATAGTAGAGACTAAAAATTATTCAAATCTCTGTGTTTGCAATTTCACAAAGATAATCGGATGTGACTTTTCCTATTTAGCCCCGGTCATGTCCCACCAACTCCTGCAATCCAATTATACGTTAATACATAATCTACAACCTACACCCATTGGAATAAATCTCACTTTGGTTAAGCAGTTACTTCAACACAAAGACTTAGTTAAAATTTTAGAGAAAGTTAAAGAAAGCGGACAAAAAACTCTAATAACTGTTCATCACAATGTGGAAGAAATACACCAAGTCTTGGAAAGAGCAAAAAAGAATGCAGAACATAGCTGGTGGGACACCCTTTTTGGATGGTCACCTACTGCTACAGGCATCTTGAATAAGTTGTGTCACCCCATTGTGGTTCTCTTGATATTAATCTTAATCAGTTTGACTTTGTCAATAATATTATATGTCATAACTTGGAGAATGATGCAACGGGTAACATATCTAATGTCTGTCACCCGTCCAATACTCATTAAAACCAAAAACGACCAATTAGATGATAACTTTAAATTGAAAAAAACTCTCCTATTAAGTCAACAAGAATTACAACGATTTGATAAACAAAATGATAAAAAGAAAAAGGGGGGATTGTGATAGACAGTAAACTGTTTGTTCATCAAATTCCATTAAAGATACTGGGAGCTCGTGACATGTTATTCCATAAACTATGTAGGCCTAAGCTTAATCTTAACTATTACACTGTGTAACGACTAACTGACTATAAGTGCTTATCTAAGTTGAAATGCTGAAGCAAGGACTCCTAATGTGCAAAAGACTGAAAAGAGGGAGAAAGGGAAGAAGGACAAAGGGGAAAAAGACAAAGGGGAAAAGAAGAAAAAAGAAGAAAAAAAAAAAAAAAAAAAAAGGGGTAGTGTCTATATTCTGTAAGGTATAAACAAAAGCTTTGTGAGCCACTCTCAGGAAAGCAGGAAATACGAAGTGTTGGTGACGTGAGGAAGACCCGGCTGGAGCGACCCCCTAGCTGCAAAGTGTGCAGACGCAGGGTACACCTCTCAGAGAGACCCGATAACGGAAGACGAAGAATATAAAAAAGACGGACCCTCGGGAAGTGAATGTGCACCGTTGATGGAGCAGGGACTCCCCGACCGCCCAGCGCTGTTTTGCTTATTACCGCTTGCTAAAATAAATAATTGAAATTTAATTTGTCCTAACTTACATCATTTTGGTAAAGTAGTCTATAACAGATATGACCCCACAGTGACATGGCTACCACTAACCTGCTGCCCACTGTGACATGGCCCCCCCAGTGACATGACCACCACTGACCCGCTGCCCACTGTGACATGGCCACCACTGTGACATGGTGTATTGGTCTGACCTTGGCTAAATGCCAGGTACCCACCAAGTCACTCTATCACTTCCCCCACTTTCCCCTTTTTTTCTCAACAGGGCAAAGAGGGGAAAGAAAATAAGATAGGAATACAAAACAACCTTTGTGTGTAAAACAAAAGCAGTTAAATATAAGCAAAGCGAAGCAAAGGTCCGCGCGCGGAAGCAAAAAAAAAGAAAACAGATTTATTCTCTACTTCACATGAACAGGCGATGTCGGGCCTTCTCAGGAAGCAGGGCTCCAATACGCGGAGTGGTTGCCTCGGAGGACCAAGGGTGACCCCCCCCCGCCCGCCCCCTTCCACCAGTCTCCCAGCTTTATACTGAGCAGACGTCATATGGTCTGGAATATCCCTTTGGTCAGTTCGGGTCAGCTGTCCTGGTTGTGTCCCCTCCCGAGATTGTGCCCACCCCGTCCCACTGTGTGTGGGGGAAATGTCATAAAGAGCCTTGGTGCTGTGTAAGCACTACTCAGCAATAGCCACAACACCAGTGTGCTATCAACACCCTGCCAGCTCCCAACATAAAACACAGCACCATGAGGGCTGCTACAGGGGAAAACAAATTCTGGCTCAGCCAGACCCGGTACAGTCTCCACCCCTTATTCCATACCATTTACGTCATGCCCAGGTCCCACATAACACTCATTTATTCATTCCGTAAGCTTTCTTCGCTCCTCCAGATGTTCAGTGACTTGGCTCCCATCTGTCAAGATGGATGTTCAGGACAGGAGCAGTATGTTTGACTGTTGGACTCCAGCACCGGCTAGGTTTGGGTCATCATCACACGTATCTGGTTCACTCTTCGTCATTCCTACTTCCTCCATCACTTCCTGCAACATACAACTCAACCCACAGATAATTTTTGCCCCAAGGTTAAATCTCCTTGAGGCACACACTGAGTAGCCCCATTCTCCCGCATTACCCACCAAGCACATCCAGCTCCCTGAACAAAAACAATCCCACGAGTGGGTTTGCCTTTTCCCAAGGGAGGAGCAATCCACACTGCCTTCCCCAGCCATTGCCCTGTGTGTACTACAGGGACCTTATCTCCTCCCACGGTATGAAGGGGGTTTGTTTGGGCAGGACCAGGATGGTTAACAGATCCTCTGGTGTTAATTAGCCAAGTGGCTTCTGCTAAATTTATATCCCAGTGTTTCCATCCCCCATTGTCCAATGCTCTCAACATAGTCTTCAACAGTCCATTGTATCTTTCAATCTTTCCAGATGCTTGTGGGTAATAAGGGATGTGATATACCCACTCAATGCCGTGTTTCTTTGCCCAGGAGTTTATGAGATTATTTCGAAAATGTGTCCCATTGTCTGATTCGATTCTTTCAGGAGTACCATGTCGCCATAAAATTTGCCTTTCAAGACCTAAGATGGTATTTCGGGCAGTGGCATGATTTACAGGGTACGTTTCGAGCCAACCAGTAGTTGCTTCCACCATGGTGAGTATGTAGCGCTTGCCTTGGCGTGTTCGTGGCAATGGTCCAATATAGTCAATTTGCCAGGCCTCACCATATCGAAAACTCAGCCATCGCCCTCTGTTCCAGGGAGACTTTACTCGTGTGGCTCGCTTGATTGCAGCACATGTTTCGCATTCATGAGTGACCTGTGAGATGGCCTCCATGGTCAGGTCCACCCCTCGATCACGAGCCCATCTGTATGTTGCATCTCTCCCGAGATGCCCGGATGTTTCATGGGCCCATCAAGCTACAAATAGCTCACCCTTGCGCTCCCAGTCCAGGTCCAGCTGAGCTATTTCAATTTTAGCAGCCTTGTCTACTTGCTCATTGTTTTGATGTTCTTCGGTGGCACGGCTTTTGGGCACGTGGGCATCTACATGACGTACCTTTAGAGCCACGTTTTCCACTCGGGCAGCGATGTCCTGCCACAGTGCAGCAGCCCAGATGGGTTTACCTCTGCGCTGCCAATTGGTCTTCTTCCACTCCTGTAGCCACCCCCACAGGGCGTTAGCCACCATCCAGGAGTCAGTGTAGAGATACAGTACTGGCCACTTTTCTCGTTCAGCAATCTTTAGGGCTAGTTGGATCGCTTTTACTTCTGCAAACGGACTTGACTCGCCCTCTCCTTCAGTGGCCTCAACGACTTGTCTTGTGGGGCTCCACACAGCAGCTTTCCACTTTCGATGGTTTCCTACCACACGACAGGATCCATCAGTAAACAGAGCATACCGCCTTCCATCTTCTGGTAACTCGTTATATGGTGGTGCTTCTTGGGCACGAGCCACTTCCTCAGGCAGTGCTCCAAAATCTCTACCTTCTGGCCAGTCCATGATCTCTTCCAGGATTCCTGGACGGTTGGGTTTTCCCAGTCGAGCTCGTTGCGTGATTAACGCTACCCATTTACTCCAGGTAGCACTGGTTGCATGGTGTGTAGAAGGGATGTTTCCTTTGAACATCCAATGTAGTACAGGCAATCGCGGTGCCAAGAGGAGCTGTGCTTCTGTACCAACAACTTCGGAAGCGGCTCGAATCCCCTCATGTGCTGCCAATATCTCCTTTTCAGTTGGAGTGTAGTGGGCTTCTGATCCTCGATATCCCCAGCTCCAAAATCCTAATGGCTGACCCCGAGTTTCACCTGGTATCTTCTGCCAGAGGCTCCATGTGAGGCCATGCTCCCCAGTTGATGTGTAAAGTACATTTTGCACATCTGGTCCTGTCCGAACAGGCCCAAGAGCTACCGCCCGAGCTATCTCTGTTTGATGTGCTCAAAGGCTTGTTGTTGCTCAAGACCCCACTCAAAATTTTTCTTTTTTTGGGTTACTTGATAGAGAGGGCTCACCAGCTGACTGTAACCTGGAATGTGCATCCTCCAAAATCCCACAAGTCCTAAGAAAGCTTGTGTTTCCTTCTTGTTGGTCGGTGGAGACACAGCTGCTATCTTGTTGACAACCTCCATAGGCACATGGCGGCGCCCATCTTGCCATTTTATTCCCAAGAACTGAATCTCCTGTGCTGGTCCCTTGACCTTGCTTTTCTTTATGGCAAACCCAGCTCTCAGAAGAATCTCAATTACTTTTTGTCCTTTCTTGAACACTTCTTCTGCCTTGTTGCCCCACACAATGATGTCATCGATGTACTGTAGATGTTCAGGGGCATCACCCTTTTCCAGTGCAGTTTGAATTAGTCCATGACAAATAGTGGGGCTGTGCTTCCACCCCTGGGGCAGTCGATTCCAGGTATATTGGACACCCCTCCACGTGAAAGCAAACTGTGGCCTGCACTCTTCTGCCAAAGGAATTGAAAAGAATGCATTGGCGATGTCGATTGTGGCGTACCACTTGGCTGCCTTTGACTCCAGTTCATATTGGAGCTCTAACATATCTGGTACAGCAGCACTCAGTGGTGGCGTCACTTCGTTCAGGCCACGATAGTCTACTGTCAACCTCCACCCTCCGTCAGACTTTCGCACTGGCCATATTGGGCTATTAAAAGGCGAATGTGTCTTACTAATGACACCTTGGGTCTCCAGTTGACGGATCAGTTCTTGGATGGGAGCCAGAGAGTCTCGGTTCGTGCGATACTGCCGTCGGTGCACGGTCCTCATAGCAATTGGCACCTGTTGTTCTTTAACTCGCAACAGTCCTACAACAAAAGGATCTTCTGAGAGGCCAGGCAGATTAGACAACTGTTTGACCTTCTCTGTGTTCACACTGGCCACACCAAAAGCCCATCGGTATCCTTTTGGGTCTTTGAAATACCCCCTCTTGAGGTAGTCAATGCCCAAGATACAAGGGGCTTCTGGGCCAGTTACAATGGGATGTTTTTCCCACTTGTCCCCGGTCAAGCTAACCTCGGCCTCCAGTACTGACAGTTCTTGACATCTGCCTGTCACTCCTGAGATCCAGATGGGTTCTGGCCCTCTATAACCTGATGGCATTAATGTACACTGTGCCCCAGTGTCGATCAAAGCCTGGTACTTCTGTGGATTTGATGTGCCAGGCCATCGAATCCACACTGTCCAATACACCCAATCATCCCTTTCCTCCTCCTGGCTGAAGGCAGGGGCCCTCTATTCCTGTTCTTGGTCAGAGTATTCACTGTCTGACCCTTGCCGTGCCAGGCCGGAAACTCCTTCATCAGGGCCAAGGGAGGTGATCTCAGTCTTCCTGTATCTGGGAGATCGCTGATTACTTTCTTGCGGTCTCACACCAGCTACATTAACAACCTTCTTGGATGTCTTCTTCTTGGCAGGAGTCTTTCCTCGCAATTCACGTACACGAGCTTCCAACTTGAAGGTGGGTTGACCATCCCACTTCCTCATGTCCTCCCCCTGGTCACGCAGGAAGAACCAAAGTTCGCCACGTGTCATGCGCCTAGGTTTCCCTTTCCCTCTGACTGGGGTGGAAGAGAACTGATTTCTTGGGGTGCTCCTGACATCTAAGGCACTCGCCCGTAGAGATGAGGAGGTACCAAGACTCTCTTCAAAGTTCTGAAGCCAGGAAGAGACTGCCTCCACAGTTGGCGTACATCTTAGTCCTTCTCCCACATCCATTTCCGGATAGTACATCGCAGCCAAGCCGGCAGAATACGAGGATGGTGCACCTTTAATCACCTTCCTCCACATGGCCCGTGTGCACAGGACATCCTCTGGATTTTTAGGGGCTTCATCATTATCTGGATCACTATAGATGACTTCCAGCACTGCTAATTCTCTCAGGTACTGGACACCTTCATCCGCAGTAGCCCACTTCCCTGGGGAGTTGTCCGTAAGATCTTCCTTGAAAGGATATCTTGCTTTAACACTTGAAAGGAGCCGTCTCCACAGACTGCAAATTCCTGTTTCTTTTCCAATTCCCCTTTCAATTCCTCGATCTCTAGCAAGGGAACCCAGCTGTTGGGCTTCCTTACCTTCCAGCTGCTGAGCATCAGCCCCATTATCCCAGCATCGAAGCAGCCAGGCAGCAATCCGCTCACCTGGCTGGCGGCTATAGTCTTTCCGCAGATCTCGCAGTTCTGATGATGTCAGGGACCGGGTAGTTTCTGCCTCCTGTTTGAGTTCTGTTATTCCCTCTTCTGACCCCTTTGCTGAAGGACCCGCTTCTTCCTCCTCTTTCTCGTCCATTATTAATCGAGGGTATGGACCTGTTGTTCTCCTTGTCCACTGTTTCTTTTTTACTACTGGCGCAACCTCTGCTGTTGTTGTTTTTGTTTGAGTTCCCATTTCCGCCACAGTCCTTTGAGAGCACTGAACTGCAGCTCGATAAGCACAGGCCAGGCCCCAGTACAGCGCTAGGAGTTGCTGATTTTCATCGGGATAGACAAGGCACCCTTCTATCAGGTGTTGTGTCAATTTTGCAGGGTTGCTTGACTGTTCAGGGGTAAGATCCCAGGCTACAGGAGGTGATAACCGTCCGAGGAATCTGCCCAAATCCTTCCACTCCCCCTGCCACCCAGGGACAGGCCGCCTCAGGGCACATTTCGGTATTCTTTCACCCAAAATTTGCTTTCTCTTACACCAAAAACCTAACGAGCTCCACACAGCCCACAATAGGCAAATAGCATTAATGAACAGGATCAAAGAGCTAACATAAGGATTAATAAGTACTTCGGGAGCTTGCAGAATAAAACCACTCATGATGTTCCCAATTTCTTCCTGCATGTTCCCAAGCTTAGCAAAATAAAGATAAGCAGAGCAATAAACAAACCCGTGACCAGCACAAGAGCTTGTCGTTTACTAACTGCTATAGCTATAGCACAATTAATATAAAACTGCCATTGTCCCGCCCCACGTTGGGCGCCAAAAAAGACTGTGGTGGTTTGACCTTGGCTAAATGCCAGGTACCCACCAAGTCGCTCTATCACTTCCCCCCCTTTTCTCCTTTTTTTCTCAATAGGGCAAAGAAGGGAAAGAAAATAAGATAGGAAAACAAAACAACCCTTGTGGGTAAGACAACAGCAGTTTTAATATAAGCAAAGCGAAGCAAAGGTCCGCGTGCGGAAGCAAAAAAAGAAAACAGATTTATTCTCTACTTCCCATGAACAGGCGATGTCGGGCCTTCTCAGGAAGCAGGGCTCCAATACGCGTAGTGGTTGCCTCGGAGGACCAAGGGTGACCCACCCCCTTCCTCCTTTCTCCCAGCTTTATACTGAGCAGACGTCATATGGTCTGGAATATCCCTTTGGTCAGTTCGGGTCAGCTGTCCTGGTTGTGTCCCCTCCCGAGATCGTGCCCACCCCGTCCCACTGTGTGTGGGGGAAATGTCATAAAGAGCCTTGGTGCTGTGTAAGCACTACTCAGCAATAGCCACAACACCAGTGTGCTATCAACACCCTGCCAGCTCCCAACATAAAACACAGCACCATGAGGGCTGCTACAGGGGAAAACCAATTCTGGCTCAGCCAGACCCGGTACACATGGCCAGCACTGAATTGCTGCCCACTGTGACATGGTCCCAACAATGACATGGCCACCACTGACCCGCTGGCCACTCTGACGTGGCCCCCAGAGTGACATGGCCACCCGTGACTTGCTGCCCACTGTGACATGGCCTCCACAGTGACATGTCTGTCACGGTCCACTCGTTGGACTCGTGATGGTTCGCTTGCTACGATCTCGAAAGTGCAAAATTAAGGTGACCAACATGAAAGGGGATAGCAGTAATCAAAGAGTGAAACTTTATTGTGTTGCCTGTGAAGCGGCACGCGATAGTTAGAGATGGGTGAAAGAAAGGAGAAAAGTAAAGTTAAGTTTAGAGAGAGGGAAGAGAGAGGTTATAGCTACCAGCGCTGATCTCACGACGTCCTCACGGTCCCGGGTGAAGCTGAGGCTGCGTCGTCGATCGTCGTGGTCCTTGGTGGGGAAGCTTCCCATTTTCATTGTCCAGAAGTCATCTTTTATGCTCAGTAACACACCTTGCTCCACCTCTGCCTCAGGGGTCTCCGCCCTTCTCGAGCGAGGCTACCGCGCATGCACGGGGAGGAGTGTCTGAGGCGTGGTCAGTCTTGGAGGCGCGTAACCTTCAACCAGGCGTTGTGTTTTGGTATTATAATGAAACAAAGTTCGTCTAAGGTTCATGATTGCTCCATCGATGTTATGGCAAGAGTCACCATCCATCTTTTTTGACAATGGCTATGCAATTATCTCTAACAGCTCCGGCTAGGCCCAGGTACCGAACAATAGCACAACACTCTTTGTATTACACGGCTCAGGCACCAAAGAACAGCACTTCACTGCCTGCACCACACGGGTCAGTGCTCAGGAGAACAGCACAGCACTGCCTGTGCCACACAGTTCTGCTTTCAGGAGACTTTGCACCACATTCCACTCCAAGGATCGGCAACTGTGTTCCAAACAGGCCGTTGTCGGGTCCCTCACTGTCCATGTCCCGGACGACAATGTTGGGACAATGGTGATCATCTGACCGACTCTTACATATGGCCACCACTGACACGCTGCCCACTGTGACATGGCCCCCACAGTGACATGGCTACCACTAACCTGCTGCCCACTGTGACATGGCCCCCACAGTGACAAGGCCACCACTGACATGCTGCCCACTGTGACATGGCCAGAAAAGTGACATGGCCACCACTGACCCGCTGCCCACTGTGATATGGCCCCAAAAGTGACATAGAGAGGAGGAAGACAGGAAGAGAGAGGAAGAGAGAGCAAGAGAGAAGGGGATAGGCAGTGAGAAGCAGCAGGCGGAAAGGGGACAGAGAGAAAGAGAGAGAAAAAGAGAGGAAGAAGAGAGAGGAGGAAGAGAGAGGAGGAAGAGAGAGGAGGAAGAGAGAGGAGGAAGAGAGAGGAAGAGGAGAGAGGAGGAAGAGAGAGGAGGAGGAGAGAGGAGGAAGACAGAGGTGGAAGAGAGGGGAGGAAGAGAGAGGAAGAGAAGAGAGTAGGAAGAGAGAGGACGAAAAGAGAGGAGGAACAGAGAGGAAGAGCAGAGAGGAGGAAGAGAGAGGAGGAAGAGAGAGGAGGAAGTATGAGGAGCAAGAGAGAGAAGGAAGAGAGAGGAAGAGGGGGGAGGAGGAAGAGAGCGGAGGAAGAGAGAGAAGGAAGAGAGAGGAGGAAGAGAGAAGAGGAAGAGAAAGGAAGAGCAGAGAAGAGGAAGAGAGAGGAGCAAGAGAGAGGAGGAAGAGAGAGGAGGAAGAGAGATGAAAAAGAGAGAGGAGGAAGAGAGAGGAGGAAGAGAGGGGAGGAGGAGAGAGAAGGAAGAGAGAAGAAGAGGATTGAGGATGAAGAGAGAGGAGGAATAGAGAGGGTTAGAGAGAGGAGGAAGAGAGAGGAGGAAGAGAGAGGAAGAAGAGAGAGGAGAAAGAGAAAGGAAGAAGAAAGAGGAGGAAGAGAGAGGAGGAAGAGAGATGAGGAAGAAAGATGAAGAGGAGAGAGGAGGAAGAGAGAGGAAGAGGAGAAAGGAGGAGGAGAGAGAGGAAGAGGAGAGTGGAAGAAGAGAGAAGGAAGAGAGAGGAAGAAGAGAGAAGAAGAGGAGTGAGGACGAAGAGAGAGGAGGAAGAGAGTGAAGGAAGAGAGAGGAGGAAGAGAGAGGAGGAAGACAGAGGAGGAAGAGAGAGGAGGAAGAGATAGGAAGAAGAGAGAGCAGGAAGAGAGAGGAAAAAGAGAGAGGAGGAAGAGAGAGGAGGAAGAGAGAGGAAGAGGAGAGGGGAGGAGGAGAGAGAAGGAAGAGAGAGGAGGAAGAAAGAGGAGGAAGAGAGTGGAAGAAGAGAGAGGAGGAAGAGAGAGGAGGAAGTGAGAGGAAGAGGAGAGAGGAGGAGGAGAAAGGAGGAAGAGAGAGGTGGAAGAGAGAGGAGGAAGAGAGATGAGGAGGAGAGAGGAGGAAGGGAGAGGAGGAAAAGAGAGGAGGAGGATAGATGAGGAGGAAGAGAAATGAGGAAGAGAGAGGAGGAAGAGAGAGGAGGAAGAGAGAGGAGGATAGAGAGGTGGAAGAGAGAGGAAGAAGAGAGAGGAGGAAGAGAGAGGAAGAGAGAGGACAAAAAGAGAGGAAGAAGAGAGTGGAAGAGCAGAGAGGAGGAAGAGAGAAGAGGAAGAGAGAGGAAGAGGAAAGAGGAGGAAGAGAGAGGAGGAAGAGAGAGGAGGAAGAGAGAGGAGGAAGAGAGAGGAAGAGGAGAGAGGAGGAAGAGAGCGGAGGAAGATAGAGGAGCAAGAGACAGGAGGAAGAGACAGGTAGAGGGGGGAGGAGGAAGAGAGACGAGGAAGAGAGAGGAGGAAGAGAAAGGAGGAAGAGAGATGAGGAGGAAGAGAGATGAGGAAGAGAGAAGAGGAGGAGAGAGGAGGAAGAGAGAGGAGCAACAGAGAGGAGGAAGACAGCGGAGGAAGAGAGAGGAGGAAGAGAGAGGAAGAGAAGAGAGGAGGAAGAGAGAGGACAAAAAGAGAGGAGGAAGAGAGAGGAAGAGCAGAGAGGAGGAAGAGAGAGGAGGAAGAGAGTGAAGGAAGAGAGAAGAGGAAGAGAGAGGAAGAGGAGAGAGGAGGAAGAGTGAGGAGGAAGAGAGAGGAGCAAGAGAGAGGAGGAAGAGAGAGGAAGAGGGGGGAGGAGGAAGAGAGCGGAGGAAGAGAGAGGAGGAAGAGAGAGGAAGAAGAGAGAAGAGGAAGAGAGAGGAGGAAGAGAGAGGAGGAAGAGAGAGGAGGAAGAGAGAGGAGGAAGAGAAAGGAAGAGAAGAGAGGAGGAAGAGAGAGGAGCAAGAGTGAGGGGGAAGAGAGAGGAAGAGGAGAGAGGAGGAGGAGAGAGGAGGAAGAGAGAGGAGGAAGATAGAGGAAAAAGAGAGAGGAGGAAGAGAGAGGAGGAAGGGAGAGGAGGAAGAGAGAGGAGGATGAGAGAGGAGAAAGAGAGAGGAGGAAGAGAGAGGAGGAAGAGAGATGAGGAGGAGTGAGGAGGAAGAGAGAGGAGGAAGAGAGAGGAGGAAGAGAGAGGAAGAAGAGAGAAGAAGAGGAGTGAGGACAAAGAGAGAGGAGGAAGAGTGTGAAGGAAGAGAGAGGACGAAAAGAGAGGAGGAAGAGAGAGGAAGAGCAGAGAGGAGGAAGAGAGAGCAGGAAGAGATAGGAGGAAGAGAGGAGGAAGAGAGAGGAGGAAGAAAGAGGCAGAGGAGAGAGGAGGAAGAGAGAGGAGGAAGAGAGAGGAAGAGGAGAGAGGAGGAGGAGAGAGAAGGAAGAGAGATGAGGAATACAGAGGGGGAAGAGAGAGGAAGAGGAGAGTGGAGGAAGAGAGAGGAGGAAGAGAGAGGAGGAAGAGAGAGGAAGAGGAGACAGGAGGAATTGAGAGGAGGAAGAGAGAGGAGGAAGAGAGAGAAGGAAGAGAGGAGGAGTAAGAGAGAGGAGGAAGAGATATGAAGAGGGGTGAGGAGGAAGAGAGAGGAGGAAGAGAGAGGGGGAAGAAACAGTAGGAAGAGTGATGAGGAAGAGCGAGGAGGAAGAGAGAGGAGGAGGAGAGAGGAGGAAGAGAGAGGCGGAAGAGAGAGGAAGGAGAGAGAGGAGGAAGAGAGAGGAGGAAGAGAGAGGAGGAAGAGAGAGGGGGAAGAAACAGTAGGAAGAGTGATGAGGAAGAGCGAGGAGGAAGAGAGAGGAGGAGGAGAGAGGAGGAAGAGAGAGGCGGAAGAGAGAGGAAGAAGAGAGAGGAGGAAGAGAGAGGAGGAAGAGAGAGGAAGAGGAGAGAGGAGGAAGAGGGAGGAGGAGGAGAGAGGAGGAAGAGAGAGGAGGAAGAGAGGGGATGAAAAGAGAGGAGGAAGAGAGTGGAAGAGCAGAGAGGAGGAAGAGAGAGGAGGAAGAGAGAGGAGGAAGAGAGAGGAGGAAGAGAGAGGAAGAGGACAGAGGAGGAAGAGAGTGGAAGAGGAGAGAGGAGGAGAAGAGAGGAAGAAGAGAGAGGAGGAAGAGAGTTGAGGAGGAGAGAGGAGGAAGAGAGAGGAAGAGGAGAAAGGAGGAAGAGAGAAGAGGAAGAGAGAGGAAGAGGAGAGAGGAGGAGGAGAGAGGAGGAAGAGAGAGGCACAAGAGAGAGGAGGAAGAGAGTGGAAGAAGAGAGAGGAGGAAGAGAGAGGAGGAGGAGAGAGGAAGAGGAGAGAGGAGGAGGAGAGAGGAGGAGGAGAGAGGAGGAAGATAGAGGAGGAAGAGAGAGGACGAAAAGAGAGGAGGAAGAGAGAGGAAGAGCAGAGAGGAGGAAGAGAGAGGAGGAAGAGAGAGGAGGAAGAGAGAGGAGGAAGAGAGAGGAAGAGGAGAGAGGAAGAAGAGAGAGGAGGAAGAGAGAGGAGGAAGAGAGAGGAAGAGAAGAGAGGAGGAAGAGAGAGGACGAAAAGAGAGGAGGAAGAGAGAGGAAGAGCAGAGAGGAGGAAGAGAGAGGAGGAAGAGAGAGGAGGAAGAGAGAGGAGTAAGAGAGAGGAGGAAGAGAGTGGAAGAGGAGAGAGGAGGAAGAGAGAGGAGGAAGAGAGAGGAGGAAGAGAGAGGAGCAAGAGAGGGGAGGAAGAGAGAGGAAGAGGGGAGAGGAGGAAGAGAGAGGAGGAAGAGAGAGGAGGAAGAGAGAGGAGGAAGAGAGTGGAATAGGAGAGAGGAGGAAGAGAGAGGAGGAAGATAGAGGAAAAGGAGAGAGGAGGAGGAGAGAGGAAGGAGAGAGAGGAGGAAGACAGACGAGGATGAGAGAGGAGCAAGAGAGAGGAGGAAGAGAGAGGAGGAAGAGAGATGAGGAGGAGAGAAGAGGACGAGTGAGGAGGAAGAGAGAGGAGGAAGAGAGAGGATGAAGAGAGAGGAGTAAGAGATAGGAAAAGGAGAGAGGAGTAAGAGAGAGGAGGAAGAGTGTGGAAGAGGAGAAAGGAGGAAGTGAGAGGAGGAGATGAGATGAGGAAGAGAGAGGAGAAGGAGAGAGGAGGAAGAGAGAGGAGGAAGAGAGAGGAGGAAGAGAGAGGAAGAGGAGAAAGGAGGAAGAGAGAAGAGGAAGAGAGAGGAAGAGGACAGAGGAGGAAGAGAGTGGAAGAGGAGAGAGGAGGAAGAGAGAGGAGGAAGAGAGAGGAGGAAGAGAGAGGATGAAGAGAGAGGATCAAGAGAGAGGAGGAAGAGAGAGGAAGAGGAGAGAGGAGGAAGAGAGAGGAGGAAGAGAGAGGAGGAAGAGAGAGGATGAAGAGAGAGGAGGAAGAGAGAGGAAGAGGAGAGAGGAGTAAGAGAGAGGAGGAAGAGAGAGGAAGAGGAGAAAGGAGGAAGAGAGAGGAGGAGATGAGATGAGGAAGAGAGAGGAGAAGGAGAGAGGTGGAAGAGAGGTGGAAGAGAGGAGGAAGAGAGAGGAAGAAGAGAGAGGAGGAATAGAGAGTAAGAAGAGAGAGGAAGAGGAGAGAGGAGGAAGAGAGAGGAGGAAGAGAGAGGAGTAAGACATAGGAGGAAGAGAGAGGAAGAGGAGAGTGGAGGAAGAGAGAGGAGGAAGAGAGAGGAGGAAGAGAGAGGAAGAGGAGACAGGAGGAATTGAGAGGAGGAAGAGAGAGGAGGAAGAGAGAGGAGGAAGAGTGAGGAGCAAGAGAGAGGAGGAAGAGATAGGAAGAGGAGAGAGGAGGAAGAGAGAGGAGGAAGAGAGAGGAGGAAGAAAGAGTAGGAAGAGAGATGAGGGAGAGAGAGGATGAAGAGAGAGGAGGAGGAGAGAGGAGGAAGAGAGAGGTGGAAGAGAGAGGAAGAAGAGAGAGGAGGAAGAGAGAGGATGAGGAGAGAGGAGGAAGAGAGAGAAGGAAGAGAGAGGAGTAAGAGAGAGTAGGAAGAGAGAGGAAGAGGAGAAAGGACGAAGAAGAGAAAGGAGGAAGAGAGAGGAGGAGATGAGATGAGGAAGAGAGAGGAGGAGGAGAGAGGAGGAAGAGAGAAAAGGAAGAGAGAGGAGGAAGAGAGAGGAAGAAGAAAGAGGAGGAAGAGAGAGGAAGAGAAGAGAGGAGGAAGAGAGAGGATGAAGAGAGAGGAGGAAGAGAGAGGAGGAAGAGAGTGGAGGAAGAGAGAGGCAGAGGGGAGAGGTGGAAGTGACAGGAGGAAGAGAGAGGAAGAGGACAGAGGAGGAAGAGAGTGGAATAGGAGAGAGGAGGAAGAGAGAGGAGGAAGAAAGAGTAGGAAGAGAGATGAGGGAGAGAGAGGATGAAGAGAGAGGAGGAGTAGAGAGGAGGAAGAGAGAGGCGGAAGAGAGAGGAAGAAGAGAGAGGAGGAAGAGTGAGGAGGAAGAGAGAGAAGGAAGAGAGATGATGAGGAGAGTGGCGGAAGAGAGAGGAGGAAGAGAGAGGAGGAAGAGAGAGGAGGAAGAGAGAGGAGGAAGAGAGAGGAGGAGGAGAGAGGAGGAAGAGAGAGGAGGAAGAGAGAGGAGGAAGAGAAAGGAGGAAGACAGAGGAAGAGGAGAGAGGAGGAAGAGAGAGGAGGATGAGAGAGGAAGAAGACAGAGGAGGAAGAGAGAGGAGGAAGAGAGAGGAAGAGAAGAGAGGAAAAAGAGAGAGGAGGAAGAGAGAGGAGGAAGACAGAGGAAGAGGAGAAAGGAGGAAGAGAGAGCAAGAGCTTAGAGGAAGAAGAGAGAGGAGCAACAGAGAGGAGCAAGAGAGAGGAGGAAGAGAGAGGAAAAGGGAGAGGAGGAAGAGAGAGGGAGATGGTGAGGAGGAAGAGCGAGGAGGAAGAGAGAAGAGGAAGAGAGAGGAGGAAAAGACAGGAGGAAGAGAGAGGAGGAAGAGAGAGGAGGAAGAGTGTGAAGGGTGAGAGAGGAGCAAGATAGAGGAGGAAGAGGGAGGAGGAAGAGAAAGGACGAGCAGAGAGGAGGAATAGAGAGGACGAAGAGAGAGGAAAAAGAGAGAGGAAGAGAGAGGAGGAAGAGAGAATAAGGGGAGAGGGGATGAGGAGAGAGGAGGAAGAGAGAGGAGGGAGAGAGAAGAAAAGGAGAGGGGAGGAAGAGAGTGTTGCAAGAGTGGAGGATGAGAGACGAGGAAGAGAGACGAGGAAGAGAGAGGAGGAAGAGAGAAGACGAAGAGAGAGGAAAAAGAGAGAGGAAGAGAGAGGAGTAAGAGAGAGGAAGGGGAGAGTGGATGAGGAGAGAGAAGGAAGAGAGAGGAGGAAGAGAGAGAAAAATGAGAGAGGAGGAAGAGAGAGGAGGGGGAGAGAGGAGGAAGAGAGAGGAAGAGAGACAGGGAAAAGAAGGTGGAGGAAGAGAGAGGAGGAAGAGAGAGGAGGAAGATTAAGGAGAAGGAGACAGGATGAAGAGAGAGGAGGAAGACAGACGAGGAAGAGAGAGGAAGAGGAGAGAAGAGGGGGAGAGAGAAGGAAGAATGAGGAGGAAGAGGGTGGAGAAAGAGAGAGGAGGAAGAGAGAGGAGGAAGAGAGGAGGAGGAGAGAGGAGGAAGAGAGCGGAAGCAGAGAGAGGAAGAGAGGAGGAAGAGAGAGGACGAAAAGAGAGGAGGAAGAGAGAGGAAGAGCAGAGAGGAGGAAGAGAGAGGAGGAAGAGAGAGGAGGAAGAGAGAGGAGGAAGAGAGAGGAAGAGGAGAGAGGAGGAAGAGAGAGGAGGAAGAGAGAGGAGGAAGAGAGAGGAAGAGAAGAGAGGAGGAAGAGGGAGGACGAAAAGAGAGGAGGAAGAGAGAGGAGTAAGAGAGAGGAGGAAGAGAGAGGAGGAAGAGAGTGGAAGAGGAGAGAGGAGGAAGAGAGAGGAGGAAGAGAGAGGAGGAAGAGAGAGGAGCAAGAGAGAGGAGGAAGAGAGAGGAAGAGGGGAGAGGAGGAAGAGAGAGGAGGAAGAGAGAGGAGGAAGAGAGAGGAGGAAGAGAGTGGAATAGGAGAGAGGAGGAAGAGAGAGGAGGAAGATAGAGGAAAAGGAGAGAGGAGGAGGAGAGAGGAAGGAGAGAGAGGAGGAAGAGAGTGGAGGAAGAGAGAGGAGGAAGAGAGAGGAGGAAGACAGACGAGGATGAGAGAGGAGCAAGAGAGAGGAGGAAGAGAGAGGAGGAAGAGAGATGAGGAGGAGAGAAGAGGACGAGTGAGGAGGAAGAGAGAGGAGGAAGAGAGAGGATGAAGAGAGAGGAGGAAGAGATAGGAAAAGGAGAGAGGAGTAAGAGAGAGGAGGAAGAGTGAGGAAGAGGAGAAAGGAGGAAGTGAGAGGAGGAGATGAGATGAGGAAGAGAGAGGAGAAGGAGAGAGGAGGAAGAGAGAGGAGGAAGAGAGAGGAGGAAGAGAGAGGAAGAGGAGAAAGGAGGAAGAGAGAAGAGGAAGAGAGAGGAAGAGGACAGAGGAGGAAGAGAGTGGAAGAGGAGAGAGGAGGAAGAGAGAGGAGGAAAAGAGAGGAGGAAGAGAGAGGATGAAGAGAGAGGATGAAGAGAGACGAGGAAGAGAGAGGAAGAGGAGAGAGGAGGAAGAGAGAGGAGGAAGAGAGAGGAGGAAGAGAGAGGATGAAGAGAGAGGAGGAAGAGAGAGGAAGAGGAGAGAGGAGTAAGAGAGAGGAGGAAGACAGAGGAAGAGGAGAAAGGAGGAAGAGAGAGGAGGAGATGAGATGAGGAAGAGAGAGGAGAAGGAGAGAGGTGGAAGAGAGGTGGAAGATAGGAGGAAGAGAGAGGAAGAAGAGAGAGGAGGAAGAGAGAGTAAGAAGAGAGAGGAAGAGGAGAGAGGAGGAAGAGAGAGGAGGAAGAGAGAGGAGGAAGACAGAGGAGGAAGAGAGAGGAAGAGGAGAGTGGAGGAAGAGAGAGGAGGAAGAGAGAGGAGGAAGAGAGAGGAAGAGGAGACAGGAGGAATTGAGATGAGGAAGAGAGAGGAGGAAGAGAGAGGAGGAAGAGTGAGGAGCAAGAGAGAGGAGGAAGAGATAGGAAGAGGAGAGAGGAGGAAGAGAGAGGAGGAAGAGAGAGGAGGAAGAGAGAGGAGGAGGAGAGAGGAGGAAGAGAGAGGCGGAAGAGAGAGGAAGAAGAGAGAGGAGGAAGACAGAGGAAGAGGAGAAAGGAGGAAGAGAGAGCAAGAGCTTAGAGGAAGAAGAGAGAGGAGCAACAGAGAGGAGCAAGAGAGAGGAGGAAGAGAGAGGAAAAGGGAGAGGAGGAAGAGAGAGGGAGATGGTGAGGAGGAAGAGCGAGGAGGAAGAGAGAAGAGGAAGATAGAGGAGGAAAAGACAGGAGGAAGAGAGAGGAGGAAGAGAGAGGAGGAAGAGTGTGAAGGGTGAGAGGGGAGCAAGATAGAGGAGGAAGAGGGAGGAGGAAGAGAAAGGAAGAGCAGAGACGAGGAATAGAGAGGACGAAGAGAGAGGAAAAAGAGAGAGGAAGAGAGAGGAGGAAGAGAGAAGAAGGGGAGAGGGGATGAGGAGAGAGGAGGAAGAGAGAGGAGGGAGAGAGAAGAAAAGGAGAGGGGAGGAAGAGAGTGTTGCAAGAGTGGAGGATGAGAGACGAGGAAGAGAGACGAGGAAGAGAGAGGAGGAAGAGAAAGGACGAAGAGAGAGGAAAAAGAGAGAGGAAGAGAGAGGAGTAAGAGAGAGGAAGGGGAGAGTGGATGAGGAGAGAGAAGGAAGAGAGAGGAGGAAGAGAGAGAAAAATGAGAGAGGAGGAAGAGAGAGGAGGGGGAGAGAGGAGGAAGAGAGAGGAAGAGAGACAGGGAAAAGAAGGTGGAGGAAGAGAGAGGAGGAAGAGAGAGGAGGAAGATTAAGGAGAAGGAGACAGGATGAAGAGAGAGGAGGAAGACAGACGAGGAAGAGAGAGGAAGAGGAGAGAAGAGGGGGAGAGAGAAGGAAGAATGTGGAGGAAGAGGGTGGAGAAAGAGAGAGGAGGAAGAGAGAGGAGGAAGAGAGGAGGAGGAGAGAGGAGGAAGAGAGAGGAAGCAGAGAGAGGAAGAGAGGAGGAAGAGAGAGGACGAAAAGAGAGGAGGAAGAGAGAGGAAGAGCAGAGAGGAGGAAGAGAGAGGAGGAAGAGAGAGGAGGAAGAGAGAGGAGGAAGAGAGAGGAAGAGGAGAGAGGAGGAAGAGAGAGGAGGAAGAGAGAGGAGGAAGAGAGAGGAAGAGAAGAGAGGAGGAAGAGGGAGGACGAAAAGAGAGGAGGAAGAGAGAGGAGTAAGAGAGAGGAGGAAGAGAGAGGAGGAAGAGAGTGGAAGAGGAGAGAGGAGGAAGAGAGAGGAGGAAGAGAGAGGAGGAAGAGAGAGGAGCAAGAGAGAGGAGGAAGAGAGAGGAAGAGGGGAGAGGAGGAAGAGAGAGGAGGAAGAGAGAGGAGGAAGAGAGAGGAGGAAGAGAGTGGAATAGGAGAGAGGAGGAAGAGAGAGGAGGAAGATAGAGGAAAAGGAGAGAGGAGGAGGAGAGAGGAAGGAGAGAGAGGAGGAAGAGAGTGGAGGAAGAGAGAGGAGGAAGAGAGAGGAGGAAGACAGACGAGGATGAGAGAGGAGCAAGAGAGAGGAGGAAGAGAGAGGAGGAAGAGAGATGAGGAGGAGAGAAGAGGACGAGTGAGGAGGAAGAGAGAGGAGGAAGAGAGAGGATGAAGAGAGAGGAGGAAGAGTTAGGAAAAGGAGAGAGGAGTAAGAGAGAGGAGGAAGAGTGAGGAAGAGGAGAAAGGAGGAAGTGAGAGGAGGAGATGAGATGAGGAAGAGAGAGGAGAAGGAGAGAGGAGGAAGAGAGAGGAGGAAGAGAGAGGAGGAAGAGAGAGGAAGAGGAGAAAGGAGGAAGAGAGAAGAGGAAGAGAGAGGAAGAGGACAGAGGAGGAAGAGAGTGGAAGAGGAGAGAGGAGGAAGAGAGAGGAGGAAGAGAGAGGAGGAAGAGAGAGGATGAAGAGAGAGGATGAAGAGAGACGAGGAAGAGAGAGGAAGAGGAGAGAGGAGGAAGAGAGAGGAGGAAGAGAGAGGATGAAGAGAGAGGAGGAAGAGAGAGGAAGAGGAGAGAGGAGTAAGAGAGAGGAGGAAGAGAGAGGAAGAGGAGAAAGGAGGAAGAGAGAGGAGGAGATGAGATGAGGAAGAGAGAGGAGAAGGAGAGAGGTGGAAGAGAGGTGGAAGATAGGAGGAAGAGAGAGGAAGCAGAGAGAGGAGGAAGAGAGAGTAAGAAGAGAGAGGAAGAGGAGAGAGGAGGAAGAGAGAGGAGGAAGAGAGAGGAGGAAGACAGAGGAGGAAGAGAGAGGAAGAGGAGAATGGAGGAAGAGAGAGGAGGAAGAGAGAGGAGGAAGAGAGAGGAAGAGGAGACAGGAGGAATTGAGAGGAGAAAGAGAGAGGAGGAAGAGAGAGGAGGAAGAGTGAGGAGCAAGAGAGAGGAGGAAGAGATAGGAAGAGGAGAGAGGAGGAAGAGAGAGGAGGAAGAGAGAGGAGGAAGAGAGAGGAGGAGGAGAGAGGAGGAAGAGAGAGGCGGAAGAGAGAGGAAGAAGAGAGAGGAGGAAGAGAGAGGATGAGGAGAGAGGAGGAAGAGAGAGGAAGAGAAGAGAGGAGGAAGAGGGAGGACGAAAAGAGAGGAGGAAGAGAGAGGAGTAAGAGAGAGGAGGAAGAGAGAGGAGGAAGAGAGTGGAAGAGGAGAGAGGAGGAAGAGAGAGGAGGAAGAGAGAGGAGGAAGAGAGAGGAGCAAGAGAGAGGAGGAAGAGAGAGGAAGAGGGGAGAGGAGGAAGAGAGAGGAGGAAGAGAGAGGAGGAAGAGAGAGGAGGAAGAGAGTGGAATAGGAGAGAGGAGGAAGAGAGAGGAGGAAGATAGAGGAAAAGGAGAGAGGAGGAGGAGAGAGGAAGGAGAGAGAGGAGGAAGAGAGTGGAGGAAGAGAGAGGAGGAAGAGAGAGGAGGAAGACAGACGAGGATGAGAGAGGAGCAAGAGAGAGGAGGAAGAGAGAGGAGGAAGAGAGATGAGGAGGAGAGAAGAGGACGAGTGAGGAGGAAGAGAGAGGAGGAAGAGAGAGGATGAAGAGAGAGGAGGAAGAGATAGGAAAAGGAGAGAGGAGTAAGAGAGAGGAGGAAGAGTGAGGAAGAGGAGAAAGGAGGAAGTGAGAGGAGGAGATGAGATGAGGAAGAGAGAGGAGAAGGAGAGAGGAGGAAGAGAGAGGAGGAAGAGAGAGGAGGAAGAGAGAGGAAGAGGAGAAAGGAGGAAGAGAGAAGAGGAAGAGAGAGGAAGAGGACAGAGGAGGAAGAGAGTGGAAGAGGAGAGAGGAGGAAGAGAGAGGAGGAAGAGAGAGGAGGAAGAGAGAGGATGAAGAGAGAGGATGAAGAGAGACGAGGAAGAGAGAGGAAGAGGAGAGAGGAGGAAGAGAGAGGAGGAAGAGAGAGGAAGAGGAGAGAGGAGTAAGAGAGAGGAGGAAGAGAGAGGAAGAGGAGAAAGGAGGAAGAGAGAGGAGGAGATGAGATGAGGAAGAGAGAGGAGAAGGAGAGAGGTGGAAGAGAGGTGGAAGATAGGAGGAAGAGAGAGGAAGCAGAGAGAGGAGGAAGAGAGAGTAAGAAGAGAGAGGAAGAGGAGAGAGGAGGAAGAGAGAGGAGGAAGAGAGAGGAGGAAGACAGAGGAGGAAGAGAGAGGAAGAGGAGAATGGAGGAAGAGAGAGGAGGAAGAGAGAGGAGGAAGAGAGAGGAAGAGGAGACAGGAGGAATTGAGAGGAGGAAGAGAGAGGAGGAAGAGAGAGGAGGAAGAGTGAGGAGCAAGAGAGAGGAGGAAGAGATAGGAAGAGGAGAGAGGAGGAAGAGAGAGGAGGAAGAGAGAGGAGGAAGAGAGAGGAGGAGGAGAGAGGAGGAAGAGAGAGGCGGAAGAGAGAGGAAGAAGAGAGAGGAGGAAGAGAGAGGATGAGGAGAGAGGAGGAAGAGAGAGGAGGAAGAGAGAGGAGTAAGAGAGAGTAGGAAGAGAGAGGAAGAGGAGAAAGGACGAAGAAGAGAAAGGAGGAAGAGAGAGGAGGAGATGAGATGAGGAAGAGAGAGGAGGAGGAGAGAGGAGGAAGAGAGAGGAGGAAGATAGAGGAGGAAGAGAGAGGAAGAAGAGAGAGGAGGAAGAGAGAGGAAGAGAAGAGAGGAGGAAGATAGAGGATGAAGAGAGAGGAGGAAGAGAGAGGAGGAAGAGAGTGGAGGAAGAGAGAGGCAGAGGGGAGAGGTGGAAGTGACAGGAGGAAGAGAGAGGAGGAAGAGAGAGGAGGAAGAGAGAGGAGGAAGATAAAGGAGGAAGAGAGAGGAAGAGGAGAGAGGAGGAAGAGAGAGGAGGATGAGAGAGGAAGAAGACAGAGGAGGAAGAGAGAGGAGGAAGAGAGAGGAAGAGAAGAGAGGAAAAAGAGAGAGGAGGAAGAGAGAGGAGGAAGACAGAGGAAGAGAAGAAAGGAGGAAGAGAGAGGAAGAGGAGAGAGGAAGAAGAGAGAGGAGGAAGAGAGAGGAGCAAGAGAGAGGAGGAAGAGAGAGGAAAAGGGAGAGGAGGAAGAGAGAGGAAGATGGTGAGGAGGAAGAGCGAGGAGGAAGAGAGAAGAGGAAGAGAGAGGAGGAAAAGACAGGAGGAAGAGAGAGGAGGAAGAGAGAGGAGGAAGAGTGTGAAGGGTGAGAGGGGAGCAAGATAGAGGAGGAAGAGGGAGGAGGAAGAGCGAGGGGGAAGAGAGTGGAGGAAGAGAGAGGAGGAAGAGAAAGGAAGAGCAGAGAGGAGGAATAGAGAGGACGAAGAGAGAGGAAAAAGAGAGAGGAAGAGAGAGGAGGAAGAGAGAAGAAGGGGAGAGGGGATGAGGAGAGAGGAGGAAGAGAGAGGAGGGAGAGAGAAGAGGAAGAGAGAGGAGGAAGAGAGAAGAGGAAAAGAGAGGAGGAGGAGAGAGGAGGAAGAGACAGGAGGAAGAGAGGGGAGTAATAGAGAGGAAGAGGAGAGAGGAGTAATAGACAGGAAGAGGAGAGAGGAGGACAAGAGAGGAGGAAGAGAGAGGAAGAGGAGAGAGGAAGAGGAGAGAGGAGGAAGAGAGAGGAGGAAGAGACAGGAGGAAGAGAGAGGAGGAAGTGAGAGGAGAAAGAGAGGGGAAGAGGATAGTGATGGGAGAGAGAAGAGGAAGAGAGAGGAGGAAGAGAGAGGAGGAAGAGAGAGGAAGATGAGAAAGTAGGAAGAGAGGAGAAGGAGAGAGGAGAAAGAGAGAGGAGGAATAGAGAGGAGGAAGAGAGAGGAGGAAGAGAGAGGAGGGAGAGTGAGGAAGAGGAGAGAGGATGAAGAGAGAGGAGATAGAGAGACGAGGAAGAGAGGAGGAAGAGAGAGGAGGAAGTGAGAGGAGAAATAGAGGAAGAGAGAGGAAGAGGAGAGAGGAGGAAGAGAGATTAGGGGGAGAGAGGAGGAAGAGAGAGGAGGAGGAGAGAGGAGGATGAGAGAGGAGGAAGATAGAGGAGGAGGAGAGTAGAGGAAGAGAGAGGAAGAGGACAGAGGAGGAAGAGAGAGAAGGAAGAGAGAGGAGGAAGAGAGAAGAGTAAGAGAGAGGAGGAAGAGAGAGGAGTAAGAGAGAGAAGGAAGAGAGAGGAGGAGGAGAGAGGAGGAAGAGAGAGGAGAAAGAGAGAGGAGGAAGAGACAGGAGGAATAGAGAGGAGGAAGAGAGAGGAAGAGGAGAGAGGATGAAGAGAGAGGAGATACAGAGACGAGGAAGATAGAGGAGGAAGAAGGAGGATGAAGAGAGAGGAGGAAGAGGAAGGAGGAAGAGACAGGAGAAATAGAGAGGAGGAAGAGAGAGGAAGAGGAGAGAAGATGAAGAGAGGAGAGATAGAGAGACGAGGATGAGAGAGGAGGATGAGAGAGGAAGAAGACAGAGGAGGAAGAGAGAGGAGGAAGAGAGAGGAAGAGAAGAGAGGAAAAAGAGAGAGGAGGAAGAGAGAGGAGGAAGACAGAGGAAGAGGAGAAAGGAGGAAGAGAGAGGAAGAGGAGAGAGGAAGAAGAGAGAGGAGGAAGAGAGAGGAGCAAGAGAGAGGAGGAAGAGAGAGGAAAAGGGAGAGGAGGAAGAGAGAGGAAGATGGTGAGGAGGAAGAGCGAGGAGGAAGAGAGAAGAGGAAGAGAGAGGAGGAAAAGACAGGAGGAAGAGAGAGGAGGAAGAGAGAGGAGGAAGAGTGTGAAGGGTGAGAGGGGAGCAAGATAGAGGAGGAAGAGGGAGGAGGAAGAGCGAGGGGGAAGAGAGTGGAGGAAGAGAGAGGAGTAAGAGAGAGGAAAAAGAGTGTGAAGGGTGAGAGGGGAGCAAGATAGAGGAGGAAGAGGGAGGAGGAAGAGCGAGGGGGAAGAGAGTGGAGGAAGAGAGAGGAGGAAGAGAAAGGAAGAGCAGAGAGGAGGAATAGAGAGGACGAAGAGAGAGGAAAAAGAGAGAGGAAGAGAGAGGAGGAAGAGAGAAGAAGGGGAGAGGGGATGAGGAGAGAGGAGGAAGAGAGAGGAGGGAGAGAGAAGAGGAAGAGAGAGGAGGAAGAGAGAGGAGGAAAAGAGAGGAGGAGGAGAGAGGAGGAAGAGACAGGAGGAAGAGAGGGGAGTAATAGAGAGGAAGAGGAGAGAGGAGTAATAGACAGGAAGAGGAGAGAGAGGAAGAGAGAGGAGGAAGAGACAGGAGGAAGAGAGAGGAGGAAGTGAGAGGAGAAAGAGAGGGGAAGAGGATAGTGAGGGGAGAGAGAAGAGGAAGAGAGAGGAGGAAGAGAGAGGAGGAAGAGAGAGGAAGATGAGAAAGTAGGAAGAGAGGAGAAGGAGAGAGGAGAAAGAGAGAGGAGGAATAGAGAGGAGGAAGAGAGAGGAGGAAGAGAGAGGAGGGAGAGTGAGGAAGAGGAGAGAGGATGAAGAGAGAGGAGATAGAGAGACGAGGAAGAGAGTAGGAAGAGAGAGGAGGAAGTGAGAGGAGAAATAGAGGAAGAGAGAGGAAGAGGAGAGAGGAGGAAGAGAGATTAGGGGGAGAGAGGAGGAAGAGAGAGGAGGAGGAGAGAGGAGGAAGAGAGAGGAGGAAGATAGAGGAGGAGGAGAGTAGAGGAAGAGAGAGGAAGAGGAGAGAGGAGGAAGAGAGAGAAGGGAGAGAGAGGAGGAAGAGAGAAGAGTAAGAGAGAGGAGGAAGAGAGAGGAGTAAGAGAGAGAAGGAAGAGAGAGGAGGAGGAGAGAGGAGGAAGAGAGAGGAGAAAGAGAGAGGAGGAAGAGACAGGAGGAATAGAGAGGAGGAAGAGAGAGGAAGATTAGAGAGGATGAAGAGAGAGGAGATACAGAGACGAGGAAGATAGAGGAGGAAGAAGGAGAATGAAGAGAGAGGAGGAAGAGGAAGGAGGAAGAGACAGGAGAAATAGAGAGGAGGAAGAGAGAGGAAGAGGAGAGAAGATGAAGAGAGGAGAGATAGAGAGACGAGGATGAGAGAGGAGGATGAGAGAGGAGGAAGAGAGAGAGGAAGAGTGAGGAGGAAGAGACAGGAGAAATAGAGAGTAGGAAGAGAGAGAGGAGAGGAGAGGAGGAAGTGAGAGGAGGAAGAGAGAGGAGGAAGAGAGAGGAGGAAGAGAGAGGAGGAAGAGAGAGGAGGAAGAGAGAGGAGGAAGAGAGAGGAAGAGGAGAAATAGGGAAGAGAGAGGAGGAAGAGAGAGGAGGAAGACAGAGGATGAGGAAACAGGACGAAGAGAGATGAGGAAGAGAGAGGAAGAGGAGACAGGAGGAGAGAGGAGGAAGAGAGAGGAGGAAGAGAGAGGAGGTAGAGGGAAGAGGAAGAGAGAGGAGGAAGAGGAGAGAAGAGGAGATAGGAGGAACAGTGAGGAGGAAGAGAGAGCAGGAAGGGAGAGAAGAGGAGAGAGGAGGAAGAGAGAGGAGTGAGAGAGAGGAAGATGTGAAAGGAGGACAGAGGTGGAAGAGCGAGGGGGAAGAGCGTGGAGGAGAGAGAGAAGGAAGAGAGAGGAGGAAGAGACAGGAAGAGGTGATAGGAGGAGGAGAGAGGAGGAAGAGAGAGGAGGAAGAGAGAGAAGGAAGAGAGAGGAATAGGAGAAAGGAGCAGCGAGGAGGAAGAGAGGGGAGGGAGAGACTCTAGTAAGAGACAGGAGGAAGAGAGAGGAGGAAGAGAGAGGAGGAAGAGACAGGGGAAGACGGAGGAAGAGGAGAGAGGATGAAGAGAGAGAAGGAAGAGAGAGGAGGACGAGAGAGGAAGAGGAGAGAGGAGGAAGAGAGAGGAGGAAGAGAGAGAGGAAGAGAGAGGAGCAAGAGCTAGGAGGAAGAGAGAGGAAGAAGAGAGAGGACGAAGAGAGAGGAGGAAGAGAGAGGAAGAAGAGACAGGAGGGAAGAGAGATGAGGAGGAGAGAGGAGGAAGAGAGAGGAGGAAGAGAGTGGAGGAAGAGAGAGGAAGAGGAGAGAGGAGGAAGAGAGTGGAGGAAGAGAGATGAAGAGGAGAGAGGAGGAAGAGAGAGGAGGAAGAGAGAGGAGGAAGAGAGGTGAAGAGGAGAGAGGAGGAAGAGAGAGGAGGAAGAGAGAGGAAGAGGAGACTGTAGGAGGAATGAGGAGGAGGAGAGAGGAGGAGGAGAGTGGAAGAAGAGAGAGGAGGCAGAGTGAGGAGGAAGAGAGAGGAGGAAGAGAGAGGAGAAAGAGAGAGGAGGAGGAGAGAGAAGAAAGAGAGAGGAGGAAGAGAGAGGAGGGAGAGAGAGGAAGAGGAGAGAATAGGAAGAGAGAGGAGGAAGAGAGAGGAGGAAGAGAGAGGAGGAAGAGAGAGGGGGAAGAGGGAGGAAGAGGAGAGAGGAGAAAGAGAGAGAAGGAAGAGAGAGGAGGACGAGATAGGAAGAGGAGAGAGGAGGAAGAGAGAGGAGGGAGAGAGAGGAGGAAGAGAGAGGAGCAAGAGCTAGGAGGAAGAGAGAGCAAGAAGAGAGAGGACGAAGAGAGAGGAGGAAGAGAGAGTTAGAAGAGATAGGAGGAAGAGAGATGAGGAGGAGAGAGGAGGAAGAGAGAGGAGGAAGAGAGAGGAGGAAGAGAGAGGAAGAGGAGAAAGGAGGAAGAGAGATGAGGAAGAGAGAGGAAGAAGAGAGAAGAAGAGGAGTGTGGACGAAGAGAGAGGAGGAAAAGAGTGAAGGAAGAGAGAGGAGGAAGAGAGAGGAGGAAGAGAGAGGAGGAAGAGAGAGTAGGAGGAGAGAGGAGGAAGAGAGAGGAGGAAGAGAGAGGAGGAAGAGAGAGGAAGAGGAGAGAGGAGGAAGAGAGAGGAGGAAGAGAGAAGAAGAGGAGAGAGAAATAAGAGAGAGGAGGTTGACAGTGGAGGAAGACAGAGGAGGAAGAGAGAGGAGGAAGAGAGAGGAAGAGTAGAGAGGAGGAGAAGAGAGGAGGAGGAGAGAGGAGGAAGAGAGCGGAGGAAGAGAGAGGAGAAGAGAGAGGATGAAGTGTGAGGAAGAGGAGAGAGGAGGAGGAGAGAAGAGGAATAGAGAGGAGAAAGAGAGAGGAGGAAGAGAAAGGAAGAGGAAAGTGGAGGAAGAGATTGGAGGAAGAGAGAGGAGGAAGAGAGAAAAGGAATAGAGAGGAGGAAGAGAGTTGAGGAAGAGAGAGGAGGAAGAGAGAGGAGGAAGAGAGAGGAGGAAGAGAGAGGAGGAGGAGAGACGAGGAAGAGAGAGGAGGAAGAGAGAGGAGGAAGAGAGATGAAGAGGAGAGAGGAGGAAGAGAGAGGAGGAAGAGAAAAGAAGAGGAGAGAGAACGAAGAGAGAGGAGGTTGACAGTGGAGGAAGACAGAGGAGGAAGAGAGAGGAGGAAGAGAGAGGAGGAAGAGAGAGGAAGAGAGATAAGGAGGAGAGAGGAGGAAGAGAGAGGAGGAAGAGAGAGGAGGAAGAGAGAGGAAGAGGAGAGAGGAGGAAGAGAGAGGAGGAAGAGAGAAGAGGAAGAGAGATGAGGAGGAGAGAGGATGAAGAGAGAGGAGGAAGAGAGAGGAGGAAGAGAGTGGAGGAAGAGAGAGGCAGAGGGGAGAGGTGGAAGTGACAGGAGGAAGAGAGAGGAAGAGGACAGAGGAGGAAGAGAGTCGAATAGGAGAGAGGAGGAAGAGAGAGGAGGAAGAGAGAGGAGGAAGAAAGAGTAGGAAGAGAGATGAGGGAGAGAGAGGATGAAGAGAGAGGAGGAGTATAGAGGAGGAAGAGAGAGGCGGAAGAGAGAGGAAGAAGAGAGAGGAGGAAGAGAGAGGAGGAAGAGAGAGGAGGAGGAGAGAGGAGGAAGAGAGAGGAGGAGGAGAGAGGAGGAAGAGAGAGGAGGAAGAGAGAGGAGGAAGATAAAGGAGGAAGAGAGAGGAAGAGGAGAGAGGAGGAAGAGAGAGGAGGATGAGAGAGGAAGAAGACAGAGGAGGAAGAGAGAGGAGGAAGAGAGAGGAAGAGAAGAGAGGAAAAAGAGAGAGGAGGAAGAGAGAGGAGGAAGACAGAGGAAGAGGAGAAAGGAGGAAGAGAGAGGAAGAGGAGAGAGGAAGAAGAGAGAGGAGGAAGAGAGAGGAGCAAGAGAGAGGAGGAAGAGAGAGGAAAAGGGAGAGGAGGAAGAGAGAGGAAGATGGTGAGGAGGAAGAGCGAGGAGGAAGAGAGAAGAGGAAGAGAGAGGAGGAAAAGACAGGAGGAAGAGAGAGGAGGAAGAGAGAGGAGGAAGAGTGTGAAGGGTGAGAGGGGAGCAAGATAGAGGAGGAAGAGGGAGGAGGAAGAGCGAGGGGAAGAGAGTGGAGGAAGAGAGAGGAGGAAGAGAAAGGAAGAGCAGAGAAGAGGAATAGAGAGGACGAAGAGAGAGGAAAAAGAGAGAGGAAGAGAGAGGAGGAAGAGAGAAGAAGGGGAGAGGGGATGAGGAGAGAGGAGGAAGAGAGAGGAGGGAGAGAGAAGAGGAAGAGAGAGGAGGAAGAGAGAGGAGGAAAAGAGAGGAGGAGGAGAGAGGAGGAAGAGACAGGAGGAAGAGAGGGGAGTAATAGAGAGGAAGAGGAGAGAGGAGTAATAGACAGGAAGAGGAGAGAGGAGGACAAGAGAGGAGGAAGAGAGAGGAAGAGGAGAGAGGAAGAGGAGAGAGGAGGAAGAGAGAGGATGAAGAGACAGGAGGAAGAGAGAGGAGGAAGTGAGAGGAGAAAGAGAGGGGAAGAGGATAGTGATGGGAGAGAGAAGAGGAAGAGAGAGGAGGAAGAGAGAGGAGGAAGAGAGAGGAAGATGAGAAAGTAGGAAGAGAGGAGAAGGAGAGAGGAGAAAGAGAGAGGAGGAATAGAGAGGAGGAAGAGAGAGGAGGAAGAGAGAGGAGGGAGAGTGAGGAAGAGGAGAAAGGATGAAGAGAGAGGAGATAGAGAGACGAGGAAGAGAGGAGGAAGAGAGAGGAGGAAGTGAGAGGAGAAATAGAGGAAGAGAGAGGAAGAGGAGAGAGGAGGAAGAGAGATTAGGGGGAGAGAGGAGGAAGAGAGAGGAGGAGGAGAGAGGAGGAAGAGAGAGGAGGAAGATAGAGGAGGAGGAGAGTAGAGGAAGAGAGAGGAAGAGGAGAGAGGAGGAAGAGAGAGAAGGGAGAGAGAGGAGGAAGAGAGAAGAGTAGAGAGAGGAGGAAGAGAGAGGAGTAAGAGAGAGAAGGAAGAGAGAGGAGGAGGAGAGAGGAGGAAGAGAGAGGAGAAAGAGAGAGGAGGAAGAGACAGGAGGAATAGAGAGGAGTAAGAGAGAGGAAGATTAGAGAGGATGAAGAGAGAGGAGATACAGAGACGAGGAAGATAGAGGAGGAAGAAGGAGGATGAAGAGAGAGGAGGAAGAGGAAGGAGGAAGAGACAGGAGAAATAGAGAGGAGGAAGAGAGAGGAAGAGGAGAGAAGATGAAGAGAGGAGAGATAGAGAGACGAGGATGAGAGAGGAGGATGAGAGAGAAGGAAGAGAGAGGAGGAAGAGACAGGAGGAAGAGACAGGAGAAATAGAGAGTAGGAAGAGAGAGGAAGAGGAGAGAGGAGGAAGTGAGAGGAGGAAGAGAGAGGAGGAAGAGAGAGGAGGAAGAGAGAGGAGGAAGAGAGAGGAGGAAAAGAGAGGAGAAGAGAGAGGAAGAGGAGAAAGGAGGAAGAGAGATGAGGAAGAGAGAGGAAGAAGAGAGAAGAAGAGGAGTGTGGACGAAGAGAGAGGAGGAAAAGAGTGAAGGAAGAGAGAGGAGGAAGAGAGAGGAGGAAGAGAGAGGAGGAAGAGAGAGTAGGAGGAGAGAGGAGGAAGAGAGAGGGGGAAGAGAGAGGAGGAAGAGAGAGGAAGAGGAGAGAGGAGGAAGAGAGAGGAGGAAGAGAGAAGAAGAGGAGAGAGAAATAAGAGAGAGGAGGTTGACAGTGGAGGAAGACAGAGGAGGAAGAGAGAGGAGGAAGAGAGAGGAAGAGTAGAGAGGAGGAGAAGAGAGGAGGAGGAGAGAGGAGGAAGAGAGCGGAGGAAGAGAGAGGAGGAAGAGAGAGGATGAAGTGTGAGGAAGAGGAGAGAGGAGGAGGAGAGAAGAGGAATAGAGAGGAGAAAGAGAGAGGAGGAAGAGAAAGGAAGAGGAAAGTGGAGGAAGAGATTGGAGGAAGAGAGAGGAGGAAGAGAGAAAACGAATAGAGAGGAGGAAGAGTGTTGAGGAAGAGAGAGGAAGAAGAGAGAGGAGGAAGAGAGAGGAGGAAGAGAGAGGAGGAGGAGAGACGAGGAAGAGAGAGGAGGAAGAGAGAGGAGGAAGAGAGATGAAGAGGAGAGAGGAGGAAGAGAGAGGAGGAAGAGAAAAGAAGAGGAGAGAGAACGAAGAGAGAGGAGGTTGACAGTGGAGGAAGACAGAGGAGGAAGAGAGAGGAGGAAGAGAGAGGAGGAAGAGAGAGGAGGAAGATAGAGGAGGAAGAGAGATAAGGAGGAGAGAGGAGGAAGAGAGAGGAGGAAGAGAGAGGAGGAAGAGAGAGGAAGAGGAGAGAGGAGGAAGAGAGAGGAGGAAGAGAGAAGAGGAAGAGAGATGAGGAGGAGAGAGGAGGAAGAGAGAGGAGGAAGAGTGAGGAGGAAGAAAGAGGAGGAAGAGAGATGGGGAAGAGAGAGGAAGAGGAGATAGCAGGAAGAGAGAGGAGGAAGAGAGAGGAGGAAGAGAGAGGAGGTAGAGAGAGGACCAAGAGTTAGGAGGAAGAGAGAGGAAGAAGAGAGACGAAGAAGAGAGAGGAGGAAGAGAGAGGAGGAAGAGAGAGGAGGAAGAGAGATAAGGAGGAGAGAGGACGAAGAGAGAGGAGGAAGAGAGAGGAGGAAGAGAGAGGAAGAGGAGAGAGGAGGAAGAGAGAGGAGGAAGAGAGAAGAGGAAGAGAGAGGAGGAAGAGAGAGGAGGAAGAGAGTGGAGGAAGAGAGATGAGGAGGAGAGAGGAGGAAGAGAGAGGAGGAAGAGAGAGGATGAAGAGAGATGAAGAGGAGAGAGGAGGAAGAGAGAGGAGGAAGAGAGAAGAAGAGGAGAGAGAAATAAGAGAGAGGAGGTTGACAGTGGAGGAAGACAGAGGAGGAAGAGAGAGGGGGAAGAGAGAGGAGGAAGAGAGAGGAAGAGGAGAGAGGAGGAAGAGAGAGGAGGAAGAGAGAGGAAGAGGAGACAGGAAGAGGAGAGAGGAGGAGGAGAGAGGAGGAAGAGAGAGGAGGAAGAGAGAGGAGGAGGAGAGAGGAGGAAGAGTGAGGACGAAGAGAGAGGAGGAAGAGAGAGGAGGAAGAGAGTGGAGGAAGAGAGAGGAGGAAGAGAGAGCAGGAAGAGCGGTGAAGAGGAGAGAGGAGGAAGAGAGAGGAGGAAGAGAGAGGAAGAGGAGAGAGAACGAAGAGAGAGGAGGTTGACAGTGGAGGAAGAGAGAGGAGGAAGAGAGAGGAGGAAGAGAGAGGAGGAAGAGAGAGGAAGAGGAGACAGTAGGAGGAATGAGGAGGAGGAGAGAGGAGGAGGAGAGTGGAAGAAGAGAGAGGAGGAAGAGTGAGGAGGAAGAGAGAGGAGGAAGAGAGAGGAGAAAGAGAGAGGAGGAGGAGAGAGAAGAAAGAGAGAGGAGGAAGAGAGAGGAGGAAGAGAGAGGTGGAAGAGAGAGGAGGAAGAGAGAGGAAGAAGAAAGAAGAGGAGAGAGAAGGAAGAGAGAGGAGGAAGGGAGAGGACGAAGAGAGAGGAGGAAGAGAGAGGAAGAGGAGAGAGGAGGAAGAGAGGTGGAATAGAGAGGAGGAAGAGAGAGGAAGAGTAGAGAGGAGGAGGAGAGAGAAGGAAGAGAGAGGAGGAAGAGAGAGGAGGAAGAGAGAGGAAGAGAGAGAGAGGAGGAGGAGAGAGGAGGAAGAGAATGGAGGAAGAGAGAGGAGGAAGAGAGAGGAGGAATAGAGAGGAGGAAGAGAGAGGAAGTGTAGAGAGGAGGAGGAGGGAGGAGGAAGAGAGAGGGGGAAGAGAGAGGAAGAGGAGAGAGGAGGAAGAGAGAGAAGGAAGAGAGACAGGAGAACAAGAGAGGAAGAGCAGAGAGGGGAGGAAGAGAGAGGAGGAAGAGAGAGGAGGAAGAGGGAAGAGCAAGAGCTAGGAGGAAGAGAGAGGAAGAAGAGAGAGGACGAAGAGAGAGGAGGAAGAGAGAGGAAGAAGAGATAGGAGGAAGAGAGATGAGGAGGAGAGAGGAGGAAGAGAGAGGAGGATGAGAGAGGAGGAAGAGAGAGGAAGAGGAGAGAGGAGGAAGAGAGAGGAGGAAGAGAGAAGAGGAAGAGAGATGAGGAGGAGAGAGGAGGAAGAGAGAGGAGGAACAGAGAGGAGGAAGAGAGTGGAGGAAGAGAGATAAAGAGGAGAGAGGAGGAAGAGAGAGGAGGAAGAGAGAAGAAGAGGAGAGAGAACGAAGAGAGAGGAGGTTGACAGTGGAGGAAGAGAGAGGAGGAAGAGAGAGGAGGAAGAGAGAGGAGGAAGAGAGAGGAAGAGGAGACAGGAGGAGGACTGGGGAGGAGGAGAGAGGAGGAACATAGAGGAGGAAGAGAGAGGTGGAAGAGAGAGGAGGAAGAGAGAGGAAGAAGAAAGAAGAGGAGAGAGAAGGAAGAGAGAGGAGGAAGGGAGAGGACGAAGAGAGAGGAGGAAGAGACAGGAAGAGGAGAGAGGAGGAAGAGAGGTGGAATAGAGAGGAGGAAGAGAGAGGAAGAGTAGAGAGGAGGAGGAGAGAGAAGGAAGAGAGAGGAGGAAGAGAGAGGAGGAAGAGAGAGGAAGAGAGAGAGAGGAGGAGGAGAGAGGAGGAAGAGAGAAGAGGAAGAGAGATGAGGAGGAGAGAGGAGGAAGAGAGAGGAGGAAGAGTGAGGACGAAGAGAGAGGAGGAAGAGAGAGGAAGAAGAGAGTGGAGGAAGAGAGATGAGGAGGAGAGAGGAGGAAGAGAGAGGAGGAAGAGAGAGGATGAAGAGAGATGAAGAGGAGAGAGGAGGAAGAGAGAGGAGAAAGAGAGAAGAAGCGGAGAGAGAAATAAGAAAGAGGAGGTTGACAGTGGAGGAAGACAGAGGAGGAAGAGAGAGGAGGAAGAGAGAGGAGGAAGAGAGAGGAAGAGGAGAGAGGAGGAAGAGAGAGGAGGAAGAGAGAGGAAGAGGAGACAGGAAGAGGAGAGAGGAGGAGGAGAGAGGAGGAAGAGAGAGGAGGAAGAGAGAGGAGGAGGAGAGAGGAGGAAGAGTGAGGACGAAGAGAGAGGAGGAAGAGAGAGGAGGAAGAGAGTGGAGGAAGAGAGAGGAGGAAGAGAGAGCAGGAAGAGCGGTGAAGAGGAGAGAGGAGGAAGAGAGAGGAGGAAGAGAGAGGAGGAAGAGAGAGGAAGAGGAGACAGTAGGAGGAATGAGGAGGAGGAGAGAGGAGGAGGAGAGTGGAAGAAGAGAGAGGAGGAAGAGTGAGGAGGAAGAGAGAGGAGGAAGAGAGAGGAGAAAGAGAGAGGAGGAGGAGAGAGAAGAAAGAGAGAGGAGGAAGAGAGAGGAGGAAGAGAGAGGAAGAGGAGAGAATAGGAAGAGAGAGGAGGAAGAGAGAGGAGGAAGAGAGAGGAGGAAGACAGAGGGGGAAGAGAGAGGAAGAGGAGAGAGGAGGAAGAGAGAGAAGGAAGAGAGAGAGGAGGACAAGAGAGGAAGAGGAGAGATGAGGAAGAGAGAGGAGGAAGAGAGAGGAGGAAGAGGGAGGAGCAAGAGCTAGGAGGAAGAGAGAGGAAGAAGAGAGAGGACGAAGAGAGAGGAGGAAGAGAGAGGAAGAAGAGATAGGAGGAAGAGAGATGAGGAGGAGAGAGGAGGAAGAGAGAGGAGGAAGAGAGAGGAGGAAGAGAGAGGAAGAGGAGAGAGGAGGAAGAGAGAGGAGGAAGAGAGAAGAGGAAGAGAGATGAGGAGGAGAGAGGAGGAAGAGAGAGGAGGAAGAGAGAGGAGGAAGAGAGTGGAGGAAGAGAGATAAAGAGGAGAGAGGAGGAAGAGAGAGGAGGAAGAGAGAAGAAGAGGAGAGAGAACGAAGAGAGAGGAGGTTGACAGTGGAGGAAGAGAGAGGAGGAAGAGAGAGGAGGAAGAGGGAGGAGGAAGAGAGAGGAAGAGGAGACAGGAGGAGGAGTGGGGAGGAGGAGAGAGGAGGAAGAGAGAGGAGGAAGAGAGAGGTGGAAGAGAGAGGAGGAAGAGAGAGGAAGAAGAAAGAAGAGGAGAGAGAAGGAAGAGAGAGGAGGAAGGGAGAGGACGAAGAGAGAGGAGGAAGAGAGAGGAAGAGGAGAGAGGAGGAGGAGAGAGAAGGAAGAGAGAGGAGGAAGAGAGAGGAGGAAGAGAGAGGAGGAAGAGAGAGGAAGTGTAGAGAGGAGGAGGAGGGAGGAGGAAGAGAGAGGATGAAGAGTGAGGAAGAGGAGAGAGGACGAGGAGAGAGCAGGAATAGAGAGGAGGAAGAGAGAGGAAGAGTAGAGAGGAGGAGGAGAGAGGAGGAGGAGAGAGGAGGAAGAGAGAGGAGAGGGGAGGAAGAGAGAGGATGAAGAGTGAGGAAGAGGAGAGAGGAGGAGGAGAGAGGAGAATAGAAAGGACGAAGAGACAGGAGGAAGAGAGAGGAAGAGGAGAGTGGAGGAAGAGATTGGAGGAAGAGAGACGAGGAAGAGTAAGGAAGAGGAGAGAGGAGGAGAGAGGTGGAAGAGAGAGGAGGAAGAGAGAGGAGGGAAGAGAGAGAGAAGGATAGAGGAGGAAGAGAGAGGAGGAAGAGAGAGGAAGATGTAGAGAGGAGGAGGAGACAGGAGGAAGAGATTTTAGGAAGACAGAGGTGGAAGAGAGAGGAGGAATAGAGAGGAGGAAGAGAGAGGAAGAGTAGAGAGGAGGAGGACAGAGGAGGAGGAGAGAGGAGGAAGAGAGAGGAGGAAGAGAGAGGATGAAGAGAGAGGATGAAGAGTGAGGAAGAGGAGAGAGGAGGAGGAGAGAGAAGGAAGAGAGAGGAGAAGAGAGAGGAAGAGGAGAGTGGAGGAAGAGATTGGAGGAAGAGAGAGGTGGAAGAGAGAGGAGGAATAGAGAGGAGGAAGAGAGAGGAGGAAGAGAGACGACGAAGAGAGAGAAAGAGGAGAGTGGTGGAGACAGGAGGAAGAGAGAGGAAGAAGAGAGAGAAGAAGAGAGAGGAAGAAGAGAGAGGAAGAGGAGAGAGGAGGAAGAGAGAGGAGGATAGAGAGGAGGAAGAGAGGAAGAGTAGAGAGGAGGAGGAGAAAGGAGGAAGAGAGAGGAGGAAGAGAGGAAGAGTAGAGAGGAGGAAAGAGAGGAGGGAGGAGAAAGGAGGAAGAGAGAGGAGGAAGAGAGAGGAGGAAGAGTGAGGAAGAGGAGAGAGGAGGAGGAGAGAGGAGGAAGAGAGAGGAGGAAGAGAGAGGAAGAAGAGAGAGTAGGAAGTGAGAGGAGGAAGAGAGAAGAAGAGCAGAGAGGAGGAAGATAGAGGAGAAACAGAGACGAGGAAGAGAGAGAAGGAAGAGAGAGGAGGAAGAGAGAAGAGGAAGAGTGAGGAGGAATGGAGAGGAGGAAGAGAGAGGAAGAAGAGAGAGGAAGAGGAGAGAGGAGGAAGAGAGAGGAGGAAAGAGAGGAAGAGGAGAGAGGAGGGATAGAGAGGAGGAAGAGAGAGGAGGAAAAGAGAGGAAGGGGAGAGAGGAGGATAGAGAGGAGGAAGAGGATGAGAAGAGAGAGGAGGAAGAGAGAGGAGGAGAGAGGAGAAGAGAGAGGAGGAAGAGAGAGGAGAAGAGAGGGAGGGTGGGAAGAGATTGGAGGAAGAGAGAGGAGGAAGAGACAGGAAGAAGAGGGAGGGAGGAAGAGAGAGGAGGAATAGAGAGGAAGAGGAGAGAGGAGGAAGAGAGAGGAGAAAGAGAGACGAGGAAGAGAGAGAAGGAAGAGAGATGAGGAAGAGAGAGGAGAAGAGAGAGGAAGAAGAGAGAGGAATAGGAGAGATGAGAAAGAGAGAGGAGGAAGAGAGAGGAAGAGCAGAAAGGAGGAATAGAGAGCAGAAAGAGAGAGGAGGAAGAGAGAGGAGGAAGAGAGAGGAGGAAGAGAGAGGAGGAAGAGAGAGGAAGAGGAGACAGTAGGAGGAATGAGGAGGAGGAGAGAGGAGGAGGAGAGTGGAAGAAGAGAGAGGAGGAAGAGTGAGGAGGAGGAGAGAGGAGGAAGAGAGAGGAGAAAGAGAGAGGAGGAGGAGAGAGAAGAAAGGAGAGAGGAGGAAGAGAGAGGAGGAAGAGAGAGGAAGAGGAGAGAATAGGAAGAGAGAGGAGGAAGAGAGAGGAGGAAGAGAGAGGAGGAAGACAGAGGGGAAGAGAGAGGAAGAGGAGAGAGGAGGAGAGAGAGAAGGAAGAGAGAGAGGAGGACAAGAGAGGAAGAGGAGAGAGGAGGAAGAGAGAGGAGGAAGAGAGAGGAGGAAGAGGGAGGAGCAAGAGCTAGGAGGAAGAGAGAGGAAGAAGAGAGAGGACGAAGAGAGAGGAGGAAGAGAGAGGAAGAAGAGATAGGAGGAAGAGAGATGAGGAGGAGAGAGGAGGAAGAGAGAGGAGGAAGAGAGAGGAGGAAGAGAGAGGAAGAGGAGAGAGGAGGAAGAGAGAGGAGGAAGAGAGAAGAGGAAGAGAGATGAGGGAGAGAGAGGAGGAGAGAGAGGAGGAAGAGAGAGGAGGAAGAGAGTGGAGGAAGAGAGATAAAGAGGAGAGAGGAGGAAGAGAGAGGAGGAAGAGAGAAGAAGAGGAGAGAGAACGAAGAGAGAGGAGGTTGACAGTGGAGGAAGAGAGAGGAGGAAGAGAGAGGAGGAAGAGGGAGGAGGAGAGAGAGGAAGAGGAGGACAGGAGGAGGAGTGGGGAGGAGTAGAGAGGAGGAAGAGAGAGGAGGAAGAGAGAGGAGGAAGAGAGAGGAGGAAGAGAGAGGAAGAGGAGACAGTAGGAGGAATGAGGAGGAGGAGAGAGGAGGAGGAGAGTGGAAGAGAGAGAGGAGGAAGAGTGAGGAGGAGGAGAGGAGGAAGAGAGAGGAGAAAGAGAGAGGAGGAGGAGAGAGAAGAAAGAGAGAGGAGGAAGAGAGAGGAGGAAGAGAGAGGAAGAGGAGAGAATAGGAAGAGAGAGGAGGAAGAGAGAGGAGGAAGAGAGAGGAGGAAGACAGAGGGGGAAGAGAGAGGAAGAGGAGAGAGGAGGAAGAGAGAGAAGGAAGAGAGAGAGGAGGACAAGAGAGGAAGAGGAGAGAGGAGGAAGAGAGAGGAGGAAGAGAGAGGAGGAAGAGGAGGAGCAAGAGCTAGGAGGAAGAGAGAGGAAGAAGAGAGAGGACGAAGAGAGAGGAGGAAGAGAGAGAGGAAGAAGAGATAGGAGGAAGAGAGATGAGGAGGAGAGAGGAGGAGAGAGAGGAGGAAGAGAGAGGAGGAAGAGAGAGGAAGAGGAGAGAGGAGGAAGAGAGAGGAGGAAGAGAGAAGAGGAAGAGAGATGAGGAGGAGAGAGGAGGAAGAGAGAGGAGAAGAGAGAGGAGGAAGAGAGTGGAGGAAGAGAGATAAAGAGGAGAGAGGAGGAAGAGAGAGGAGGAGAGAGAAGAAGAGGAGAGAGAACGAAGAGAGAGGAGGTTGACAGTGGAGGAAGAGAGAGGAGGAAGAGAGAGGAGTAAGAGGGAGGAGGAAGAGAGAGGAAGAGGAGACAGGAGGAGGAGTGGGGAGGAGGAGAGAGGAGGAAGAGAGAGGAGGAAGAGAGAGGTGAAAGAGAGAGGAGGAAGAGAGAGGAAGAAGAAAGAAGAAGAGAGAGAAGGAAGAGAGAGGAGGAAGGGAGAGGACGAAGAGAGAGGAGGAAGAGAGGGGAAGAGGAGAGAGGAGGAAGAGAGGTGGAATAGAGAGGAGGAAGAGAGAGGAAGAGTAGAGAGGAGGAGGAGAGAGAAGGAAGAGAGAGGAGGAAGAGAGAGGAGGAAGAGAGAGGAGGAAGAGAGAGGAAGTGTAGAGAGGAGGAGGAGGGAGGAGGAAGAGAGAGGATGAAGAGTGAGGAAGAGGAGAGAGGACGAGGAGAGAGGAGGAATAGAGAGGAGGAAGAGAGAGGAAGAGTAGAGAGGAGGAGGAGAGAGGAGGAGGAGAGAGGAGGAAGAGAGAGGAGAATGAGAGGGGAGGAAGAGAGAGGATGAAGAGTGAGGAAGAGGAGAGAGGAGGAGGAGAGAGGAGGAATAGAAAGGACGAAGAGACAGGAGGAAGAGAGAGGAAGAGGAGAGTGGAGGAAGAGATTGGAGGAAGAGAGACGAGGAAGAGTAAGGAAGAGGAGAGAGGAGGAGAGAGGTGGAAGAGAGAGGAGGAAGAGAGAGGAGGAAGAGAGAAGAGGAATAGAGAGGAGGAAGAGGAGAGAGAAGGATAGAGGAGGAAGAGAGAGGAGGAAGAGAGAGGAGGAAGAGAGAGGAAGATGTAGAGAGGAGGAGGAGACAGGAGGAAGAGATTTTAGGAAGACAGAGGTGGAAGAGAGAGGAGGAATAGAGAGGAGGTAGAGAGAGGAAGAGTAGAGAGGAGGAGGACAGAGGAGGAGGAGAGAGGAGGAAGAGAGAGGAGGAAGAGAGAGGAGGAAGAGAGAGGATGAAGAGTGAGGAAGAGGAGAGAGGAGGAGGAGAGAGAAGGAAGAGAGAGGAGGAAGAGAGAGGAAGAGGAGAGTGGAGGAAGAGATTGGAGGAAGAGAGAGGTGGAAGAGAGAGGAGGAATAGAGAGGAGGAAGAGAGAGGAGGAAGAGAGAGTACGAAGAGAGAGAAAGAGGAGAGTGGAGGAGACAGGAGGAAGAGAGAGGAAGAAGAGAGAGAAGAAGAGAGAGGAAGAAGAGAGAGGAAGAGGAGAGAGGAGGAAGAGAGAGGAGGAATAGAGAGGAGGAAGAGAGGAAGAGTAGAGAGGAGGAGGAGAAAGGAGGAAGAGAGAGGAGGAAGAGAGGAAGAGTAGAGAGGAGGAGGAGAGAGGAGGAGGAGAAAGGAGGAAGAGAGAGGAGGAAGAGAGAGGAGGAAGAGTGAGGAAGAGGAGAGAGGAGGAGGAGAGAGGAGGAAGAGAGAGGAGGAAGAGAGAGGAAGAAGAGAGAGTAGGAAGTGAGAGGAGGAAGAGAGAAGAAGAGCAGAGAGGAGGAAGATAGAGGAGAAACAGAGACGAGGAAGAGAGAGATAAGGAAGAGAGAGGAGGAAGAGAGAAGAGGAAGAGTGAGGAGGAATGGAGAGGAGGAAGAGAGAGGAAGAAGAGAGAGGAAGAGGAGAGAGGAGGAAGAGAGAGGAGGAAAAGAGAGGAAGAGGAGAGAGGAGGGATAGAGAGGAGGAAGAGAGAGGAGGAAAAGAGAGGAAGGGGAGAGAGGAGGGATAGAGAGGAGGAAGAGAGAGGAGGAAGAGAGAGGAGGAAGAGAGAGGAGGAGAGAGGAGGAAGAGAGAGGAGGAAGAGAGAGGAAGAAGAGAGGTGAGGAAGAGATTGGAGGAAGAGAGAGGAGGAAGAGACAGGAAGAAGAGGGAGGAGGAAGAGAGAGGAGGAATAGAGAGGAAGAGGAGAGAGGAGGAAGAGAGAGGAGAAAGAGAGACGAGGAAGAGAGAGAAGGTAGAGAGATGAGGAAGAGAGAGGAGGAAGAGAGAAGAGGAATAGAGAGGAGGAAGAGAGAGGAGGAAGAGAGAGGAAGATGAGAGAGGAGGGGAAAGGACGAAGAGAGAGGAGGAAGAGAGAGGAGGAAGTGAGAAGAGGAATAGAGAGGAGGAACAGAGAGCAGGAGGAGAGAGGAGGAAGAGAGAGGAGAAAGAGAGAGGAGGAAGAGAGAGGAGGAAGAGAGAGGAGGAAGAGAGAGGAGGAAGAGTGAGGAGGAAGGGAGAGGAGGAAGAGAGAGGAAGAAGAGAGAGGAAGAGGAGAGAAGAGAAAGAGAGAGGAGGAAGACAGAGGAGGAAGAGAGTGGAGGAAGAGAGAGGAGGAAGAGAGAGGGGGAAGAGTGGGGAGGAAGAGAGAGGAAGAGGAGAGAGGAGGAGAGAGGAGGAAGAGAGAGGAGGAAGAGAGAGGATGAAGAGAGAGGAGGAAGAGAGAGGAAGAAGAGAGAGGCGGAGAGAGGAGGAAGAGAAAGGAGGAAGAGAGAGCAGCAAGAGAGAGGAGGAGGAGAGAGGAGGAAGACAGAGGAGGAAGAGAGAGGATGTAGAGAGAGGAAGAGGAGAGAGCAGGAAGAGAATGGAGAAAGAGAGACGAGGAAGAGAGAGGAGGAAGAGACAAGAGGAAGAGAGAGGAGGAAGAGAGAGGAGGAAGAGAGAGGAACAGGAGAGAGCAGGAAGAGAGAGGAGGAAGAGAGAGGAGGAAGAGAGAGGAAGAGGAGAGAGGAGATAGAGAGGAGAAAGAGAGAGGAACAGGAGAGAGTAGGAAGAGAGAGGAGGAAGGGAGAGGAGGAAGAGAGTGGAGGAAGAGAGTGGAGGAAGAGGAAGGGGGAAGAGAGTGGAGGAAGAGAGAGGAAGAGGAGAGAGGAGGAGAGAGGAGGAAGAGAGAGGAGGAAGATAGAGGAGGAATAGAGAGGAAGAGGAGAGACTAGGAGAGAGGAGGAAGAGAGAGGAGGAAGAGCGAGGAAGAAGAGAGAGGAAGAAGAGAGAGGAAGAGGAGAGTGGAGGAAGAGATTGGAGGAAGAGAGATGAGGAAGAGAGCAGAGCAATAGAGAGGAGGAAGAGGAGAGAGGAGGATAGAGGAGGAAGAGAGAGGAAGAATAGAGAGGAGGAAGAGAGAGGAGGAAGGGAGAGGAGGAAGATAGAGGAGGAAGGGAAAGGAGGAAGAGAGAGGAAAAAGAGAGAGGAAGAGGAGAGAGGAGGAAGAGAGAGGAGGAAGAGAGAGGAGGAAGAGAGAGGAGAAAGAGAGACGAGGAAGAGAGAGGAGGAAGAGAGAGGAGGAAGAAAGAGGAAGAGAAGAGAGGAGGAGGAGAGAGGAGGAAGAGAGAGGAGGAAGAGAGAGGAGGAATAGAGAGGAAGAGGAGAGAGAAGCAAGAGGGAGGGGAAAGAGTGAAGAGGAAGAGAGAGGATGAAGAGAGAGGAGGAAGAGAGAGGAGGAAGAGACAGGAAGAGCAGAGAGGAGGAGAAGAGAGGAGGAAGAGAGAGGAGGAAGAGAGAAGAGGAAGAGAGAGGGGGAAGAGAGAGGAGGAAGAGAGAGGAAGAGGAGAGAGGAGGAGGAGAGAGAAGGAAGAGAGAGGATGAAGAGAGAGGAGGAAGAGAGAGGAGGAAGAGAGAGGAGGAAGAGAGAGGAAGAGGAGAGAGGAGTAAGAGGGAGTGGAAAGAGAGACGAGGAAGAGAGAGGAGGAAGAGAGAGGAGGAAGAGAGAGGAGGAAGAGAGAGGAGTAAGAGACAGGAAGAGCAGAGAGGAGGAGGATAGAGGAGGAAGAGAGAGGAGGAAGAGAGAGGAGGAAGAGAGAGGAGGAAGAGAGAGGAGGAAGAGAGAGGAAGAGCAGAGAGGAGGAGAAGAGAGGAGGAAGTGAGAGGAGGAAGAGAGAGGAGGAAGAGAGAGGAAGAGGAGAGTGGAGGAAGAGAGAGGAAGAGGAAAGAGTAGGAAGTAGAGAGAAGGAAGAGAGAAGAGGAGGAGAGAGGAGGTAGAGAGAGGAGGAAGAGAGAGGAGGAAGAGAGAGCAGGAAGAGAGAGTAAGAGAGAGGAGGAAGAGAGAGGAGGAAGAGTGAGGAGGAAGGATGAGGAGGAAGAGAGAGGAAGAAGAGAGAGGAGGAAGAGAGAGGAAGAGGAGAGTGGAGGAGAGAGGAGGAAGAGAGAGGAGGAAGAGAGAGGAGGAGAGAGAAGGAAGAGAGGGGAGGAAGAGAAAGGACGAAGAGAGAGGAGGAAGAGAGAGGAAGAAGAGAGAGGAAGTGGAGAGAGGAGGAAGAGAGAGGAGGAAGAGAGAGAAGGAAGAGAGTGGAAGAAGAGAGAGGAAGAGGCTAGAGGAGGTAGAGAGAGGAGGAATAGAGAGGAGGAAGAAAGGAATAGTAGAGAGAAGGAGGAGAGAGGAGGAAGAGAGAGGAGGAAGCGAGAGCAGGAAGAGAGAGCAGGAGGGGAGAGCAGGAATAGAGAGGAGGAAGAAAGGAATAGTAGAGAGAAGGAGGAGAGAGGAGGAAGAGAGAGGAGGAAGCGAGAGCAGGAAGAGAGAGCAGGACGGGAGAGGAGGAGGAGAGAGAAGGAAGAGAGAGGAGGAAGAGAGAGGAGGAAGAGAGAGGAAGAGGAGAGAGGAGCAAGAGGGAGGGGAAAGAGTGAAGAGGAAGAGAGGAGGAAGAGAGAGGAGGAAGAGACAGGAAGAGCAGAGAGGAGGAGAAGAGAGGAGGAAGAGAGATGAGGAAGAGAGAAGAGGAAGAGAGAGGGGGAAGAGAGAGGAGGAAGAGAGAGGAAGAGGAGAGAGGAGGAGGAGAGAGAAGGAAGAGAGAGGATGAAGAGAAAGGAGGAAGAGAGAGGAGGAAGAGAGAGGAAGAAGAGAATGGAAGAGGAGAGAGGAGGAAGAGACAGGAGGAAGAGAGAGGAGGAAGAGTGAGGAGGAAGAGAGAGGAAGAGCAGAGAGGAGGAAGAGGGAGTGGAAAGAGAGACGAGGAAGAGAGAGGAGGAAGAGAGAGGAGGAAGAGAGAGGAGGAAGAGAGAGGAGGATGAGAGATGAGGAAGAGAGAGGAAGAGCAGAGAGGAGGAGAAGAGAGGAGGAAGTGAGAGGAGGAAGAGAGGAGGAAGAGAGAGGAAGAGGAGAGTGGAGGAAGAGAGAGGAAGAGGAAAGAGTAGGAAGTAGAGAGAAGGAAGAGAGAAGAGGAGGAGAGAGGAGGAAGAGAGAGGAGGAAGAGAGAGGAGGAAGAGAGAGTAAGAGAGAGGAGGAAGAGAGAGGAGGAAGAGTGAGGAGGAAGGGTGAGGAGGAAGAGAGAGGAAGAAGAGAGAGGAGGAAGAGAGAGGAAGAGGAGAGAGGAGGAGAGAGGAGGAAGAGAGAGGAGGAAGAGAGAGGAGGAATAGAGTGGAAGAGGAGAGGGGAGGAGAGAGGGGGAAGAGAGAGGAGGATGATAGAGGAGGAAGGATGACAAGGAAGAGAGAGGTAGAAGAGAGAGGAAGAGGAGAGAGGAGGAAGTAGAGAGGAGGAGGAGAGACGAGGAAGAGAGAGGAAGAGGAGAGGGGAGGAGAGAGGGGGAAGAGAGAGGAGGAAGAGAGAGGACGAAGACAGAGGACGAAGAGAGAGGAAGAGGAGAGAGGAGGAGAGAGGAGGAAGATAGAGGAGGAGAGAGAAGGAAGAGAGAGGAGGAAGAGAAAGGACGAAGAGAGAGGAGTAAGAGAGAGGAAGAAGAGAGAGGAAGTGGAGAGAGGAGGAAGAGAGAGGAGGAAGAGAGAGAAGGAAGAGAGAGGAAGAAGAGAGAGGAAGAGGCTAGAGGAGGTAGAGAGAGGAGGAATAGAGAGGAGGAAGAAAGGAATAGTAGAGAGAAGGAGGAGAGAGGAGGAAGAGAGAGGAGGAAGCGAGAGCAGGAAGAGAGAGCAGGAGGGGAGAGGAGGAAGAGAGAGGTGGAAGAGAGTAGGAAGAGAGAGGAAGAGGAGAGAGGAGGAGGAGAGAGAAGGAAGAGAGAGGAGGAAGAGAGAGGAGGAAGAGAGAGGAAGAGGAGAGAGGTGCAAGAGGGAGGGGAAAGAGTGAAGAGGAAGAGAGAGGAGGAAGAGAGAGGAGGAAGAGACAGGAAGAGCAGAGAGGAGGAGAAGAGAGGAGGAAGAGAGATGAGGAAGAGAGAAGAGGAAGAGAGAGGGGGAAGAGAGAGGAGGAAGAGAGAGGAAGAGGAGAGAGGAGGAGGAGAGAGAAGGAAGAGAGAGGATGAAGAGAGAGGAGGAAGAGAGAGGAGGAAGAGAGAGGAAGAAGAGAATGGAAGAGGAGAGAGGAGGAAGAGAGAGGAGGAAGAGAGAGGAGGAAGAGAGAGGAGGATGAGAGAGGAGGATGAGAGAGGAGGAAGAGACAGGAAGAGCAGAGAGGAGGAGGATAGAGGAGAAAGAGAGAGGAGGAAGAGAGAGGAGGAAGAGAGAGGAGGAAGAGAGAGGAGGAAGAGAGAGGAAGAGCAGAGAGGAGGAGAAGAGAGGAGGAAGTGAGAGGAGGAAGAGAGGAGGAAGAGAGAGGAAGAGGAGAGTGGAGGAAGAGAGAGGAAGAGGAAAGAGTAAGAAGTAGAGAGAAGGAAGAGAGTAGAGGAGGACAGAGGAGGAAGAGAGAGGAGGAAGAGAGAGGAGGAAGAGAGAGGAGGAAGAGAGAGTAAGAGAGAGGAGGAAGAGAGAGGAGGAAGAGTGAGGAGGAAGGGTGAGGAGGAAGAGAGAGGAAGAAGAGAGAGGAGGAAGAGAGAGGAAGAGGAGAGTGGAGGAAGAGTTTGGAGGAAGAGAGAGGAGGAAGAGAGAAGAGGAATAGCGAGGAGGAAGAGGAGAGAGGAGGAGGAGAGAGGAGGAAGAGAGAGGAGGAAGAGAGAGGAGGAAGAGAAAGGAGGACGAGAGAGGAAGAGGAGAGAGGAGGAGAGAGGAGGAAGAGAGAGGAGGAAGAGAGAGGAGGAATAGAGAGGAAGAGGAGAGGGGAGGAGAGAGGGGGAAGAGAGAGGAGGAAGAGAGAGGAGGAAGAGAGAGGAGGAAGAGAGAGGAGGAAGGGAGAGGAGGATGATAGAGGAGGAAGGATGACAAGGAAGAGAGAGGTAGAAGAGAGAGGAAGAGGAGAGAGGAGGAAGTAGAGAGGAGGAGAAGAGACGAGGAAGAGAGAGGAAGAGGAGAGGGGAGGAGAGAGGGGGAAGAGAGAGGAGGAAGAGAGAGGACGAAGACAGAGGACGAAGAGAGAGGAAGAGGAGAGAGGAGGAGAGAGGAGGAAGAGAGAGGAGGAAGAGAGAGGAGGAGAGAGAAGGAAGAGAGAGGAGGAAGAGAAAGGACGAAGAGAGAGGAGTAAGAGAGAGGAAGAAGAGAGAGGAAGTGGAGAGAGGAGGAAGAGAGAGGAGGAAGAGAGAGAAGGAAGAGAGAGGAAGAAGAGAGAGGAAGTGGCTAGAGGAGGTAGAGAGAGGAGGAATAGAGAGGAGGAAGAAAGGAATAGTAGAGAGAAGGAGGAGAGAGGAGGAAGAGAGAGGAGGAAGCGAGAGGAGGAATAGAGTGGAAGAGGAGAGGGGAGGAGAGAGGGGGAAGAGAGAGGAGGATGATAGAGGAGGAAGGATGACAAGGAAGAGAGAGGTAGAAGAGAGAGGAAGAGGAGAGAGGAGGAAGTAGAGAGGAGGAGGAGAGACGAGGAAGAGAGAGGAAGAGGAGAGGGGAGGAGAGAGGGGGAAGAGAGAGGAGGAAGAGAGAGGACGAAGACAGAGGACGAAGAGAGAGGAAGAGGAGAGAGGAGGAGAGAGGAGGAAGATAGAGGAGGAGAGAGAAGGAAGAGAGAGGAGGAAGAGAAAGGACGAAGAGAGAGGAGTAAGAGAGAGGAAGAAGAGAGAGGAAGTGGAGAGAGGAGGAAGAGAGAGGAGGAAGAGAGAGAAGGAAGAGAGAGGAAGAAGAGAGAGGAAGAGGCTAGAGGAGGTAGAGAGAGGAGGAATAGAGAGGAGGAAGAAAGGAATAGTAGAGAGAAGGAGGAGAGAGGAGGAAGAGAGAGGAGGAAGCGAGAGCAGGAAGAGAGAGCAGGAGGGGAGAGGAGGAAGAGAGAGGTGGAAGAGAGTAGGAAGAGAGAGGAAGAGGAGAGAGGAGGAGGAGAGAGAAGGAAGAGAGAGGAGGAAGAGAGAGGAGGAAGAGAGAGGAAGAGGAGAGAGGTGCAAGAGGGAGGGGAAAGAGTGAAGAGGAAGAGAGAGGAGGAAGAGAGAGGAGGAAGAGACAGGAAGAGCAGAGAGGAGGAGAAGAGAGGAGGAAGAGAGATGAGGAAGAGAGAAGAGGAAGAGAGAGGGGGAAGAGAGAGGAGGAAGAGAGAGGAAGAGGAGAGAGGAGGAGGAGAGAGAAGGAAGAGAGAGGATGAAGAGAGAGGAGGAAGAGAGAGGAGGAAGAGAGAGGAAGAAGAGAATGGAAGAGGAGAGAGGAGGAAGAGAGAGGAGGAAGAGAGAGGAGGAAGAGAGAGGAGGATGAGAGAGGAGGATGAGAGAGGAGGAAGAGACAGGAAGAGCAGAGAGGAGGAGGATAGAGGAGAAAGAGAGAGGAGGAAGAGAGAGGAGGAAGAGAGAGGAGGAAGAGAGAGGAGGAAGAGAGAGGAAGAGCAGAGAGGAGGAGAAGAGAGGAGGAAGTGAGAGGAGGAAGAGAGGAGGAAGAGAGAGGAAGAGGAGAGTGGAGGAAGAGAGAGGAAGAGGAAAGAGTAAGAAGTAGAGAGAAGGAAGAGAGTAGAGGAGGACAGAGGAGGAAGAGAGAGGAGGAAGAGAGAGGAGGAAGAGAGAGGAGGAAGAGAGAGTAAGAGAGAGGAGGAAGAGAGAGGAGGAAGAGTGAGGAGGAAGGGTGAGGAGGAAGAGAGAGGAAGAAGAGAGAGGAGGAAGAGAGAGGAAGAGGAGAGTGGAGGAAGAGTTTGGAGGAAGAGAGAGGAGGAAGAGAGAAGAGGAATAGCGAGGAGGAAGAGGAGAGAGGAGGAGGAGAGAGGAGGAAGAGAGAGGAGGAAGAGAGAGGAGGAAGAGAAAGGAGGACGAGAGAGGAAGAGGAGAGAGGAGGAGAGAGGAGGAAGAGAGAGGAGGAAGAGAGAGGAGGAATAGAGAGGAAGAGGAGAGGGGAGGAGAGAGGGGGAAGAGAGAGGAGGAAGAGAGAGGAGGAAGAGAGAGGAGGAAGAGAGAGGAGGAAGGGAGAGGAGGATGATAGAGGAGGAAGGATGACAAGGAAGAGAGAGGTAGAAGAGAGAGGAAGAGGAGAGAGGAGGAAGTAGAGAGGAGGAGAAGAGACGAGGAAGAGAGAGGAAGAGGAGAGGGGAGGAGAGAGGGGGAAGAGAGAGGAGGAAGAGAGAGGACGAAGACAGAGGACGAAGAGAGAGGAAGAGGAGAGAGGAGGAGAGAGGAGGAAGAGAGAGGAGGAAGAGAGAGGAGGAGAGAGAAGGAAGAGAGAGGAGGAAGAGAAAGGACGAAGAGAGAGGAGTAAGAGAGAGGAAGAAGAGAGAGGAAGTGGAGAGAGGAGGAAGAGAGAGGAGGAAGAGAGAGAAGGAAGAGAGAGGAAGAAGAGAGAGGAAGTGGCTAGAGGAGGTAGAGAGAGGAGGAATAGAGAGGAGGAAGAAAGGAATAGTAGAGAGAAGGAGGAGAGAGGAGGAAGAGAGAGGAGGAAGCGAGAGCAGGAAGAGAGAGCAGGAGGGGAGAGGAGGAAGAGAGAGGTGGAAGAGAGGAGGAAGAGAGAGGAAGAGGAGAGAGGAGGAGGAGAGAGAAGGAAGAGAGAGGAGGAAGAGAGAGGAGGAAGAGAGAGGAAGAGGAGAGAGGAGCAAGAGGGAGGGGAAAGAGTGAAGAGGAAGAGAGAGGAGGAAGAGAGAGGAGGAAGAGACAGGAAGAGCAGAGAGGAGGAGAAGAGAGGAGGAAGAGAGATGAGGAAGAGAGAAGAGGAAGAGAGAGGGGAAAGAGAGAGGAGGAAGAGAGAGGAAGAGGAGAGAGGAGGAGGAGAGAGAAGGAAGAGAGAGGATGAAGAGAGAGGAGGAAGAGAGAGGAGGAAGAGAGAGGAAGAAGAGAATGGAAGAGGAGAGAGGAGGAAGAGAGAGGAGGAAGAGAGAGGAGGAAGAGTGAGGAGGAAGAGAGAGGAAGAGGAGAGAGGAGGAAGAGGGAGTGGAAAGAGAGACGAGGAAGAGAGAGGAGGAAGAGAGAGGAGGAAGAGAGAGGAGGAAGAGAGAGGAGGATGAGAGAGGAGGAAGAGAGAGGAAGAGCAGAGAGGAGGAGAAGAGAGGAGGAAGTGAGAGGAGGAAGAGAGGAGGAAGAGAGAGGAAGAGGAGAGTGGAGGAAGAGAGAAGAAGACGAAAGAGTAGGAAGTAGAGAGAAGGAAGAGAGAAGAGGAGGAGAGAGGAGGAAGAGAGAGGAGGAAGAGAGAGGAGGAAGAGAGAGGAGGAAGAGAGAGTAAGAGAGAGGAGGAAGAGAGAGGAGGAAGAGTGAGGAGGAAGGGTGAGGAGGAAGAGAGAGGAAGAAGAGAGAGGAGGAAGAGAGAGGAAGAGGAGAGTGGAGGAAGAGTTTGGAGGAAGAGAGAGGAGGAAGAGAGAAGAGGAATAGCGAGGAGGAAGAGGAGAGAGGAGGAGGAGAGAGGAGGAAGAGAGAGGAGGAAGAGAGAGGAGGAAGAGAAAGGAGGAAGAGAGAGGAAGAGGAGAGAGGAGGAGAGAGGAGGAAGAGAGAGGAGGAAGAGAGAGGAGGAATAGAGAGGAAGAGGAGAATGGAGGAGAGAGGGGGAAGAGAGAGGAGGAAGAGAGAGGAGGAAGAGAGAGGAGGAAGAGAGAGGAGGAAGGGAGAGGAGGATGATAGAGGAGGAAGGATGACAAGGAAGAGAGAGGTAGAAGAGAGAGGAAGAGGAGAGAGGAGGAAGTAGAGAGGAGGAGGAGAGACGAGGAAGAGAGAGGAAGAGGAGAGGGGAGGAGAGAGGGGGAAGAGAGAGGAGGAAGAGAGAGGACGAAGACAGAGGACGAAGAGAGAGGAAGAGGAGAGAGGAGGAGAGAGGAGGAAGAGAGAGGAGGAGAGAGAAGGAAGAGAGAGGAGGAAGAGAGAGGAAGAGGCTAGAGGAGGTAGAGAGAGGAGGAATAGAGAGGAGGAAGAAAGGAATAGTAGAGAGAAGGAGGAGAGAGGAGGAAGAGAGAGGAGGAAGCGAGAGTAGGAAGAGAGAGCAGGAGGGGAGAGGAGGAAGAGAGAGGTGGAAGAGAGGAGGAAGAGAGAGGAAGAGGAGAGAGGAGGAGGAGAGAGAAGGAAGAGAGAGGAGGAAGAGAGAGGAGGAAGAGAGAGGAAGAGGAGAGAGGTGCAAGAGGGAGGGGAAAGAGTGAAGAGGAAGAGAGAGGAGGAAGAGAGAGGAGGAAGAGACAGGAAGAGCAGAGAGGAGGAGAAGAGAGGAGGAAGAGAGATGAGGAAGAGAGAAGAGGAAGAGAGAGGGGGAAGAGAGAGGAGGAAGAGAGAGGAAGAGGAGAGAGGAGGAGGAGAGAGAAGGAAGAGAGAGGATGAAGAGAGAGGAGGAAGAGAGAGGAGGAAGAGAGAGGAAGAAGAGAATGGAAGAGGAGAGAGGAGGAAGAGAGAGGAGGAAGAGAGAGGAGGAAGAGAGAGGAGGAAGAGAGAGGAGGATGAGAGAGGAGGAAGAGACAGGAGGAGCAGAGAGGAGGAGGATAGAGGAGAAAGAGAGAGGAGGAAGAGAGAGGAGGAAGAGAGAGGAGGAAGAGAGAGGAGGAAGAGAGAGGAAGAGCAGAGAGGAGGAGAAGAGAGGAGGAAGTGAGAGGAGGAAGAGAGGAGGAAGAGAGAGGAAGAGGAGAGTGGAGGAAGAGAGAGGAAGAGGAAAGAGTAGGAAGTAGAGAGAAGGAAGAGAGTAGAGGAGGAGAGAGGAGGAAGAGAGAGGAGGAAGAGAGAGGAGGAAGAGAGAGGAGGAAGAGAGAGTAAGAGAGAGGAGGAAGAGAGAGGAGGAAGAGTGAGGAGGAAGGGTGAGGAGGAAGAGAGAGGAAGAAGAGAGAGGAGGAAGAGAGAGGAAGAGGAGAGTGGAGGAAGAGTTTGGAGGAAGAGAGAGGAGGAAGAGAGAAGAGGAATTGCGAGGAGGAAGAGGAGAGAGGAGGAGGAGAGAGGAGGAAGAGAGAGGAGGAAGAGAGAGGAGGAAGAGAAAGGAGGAAGAGAGAGGAAGAGGAGAGAGGAGGAGAGAGGAGGAAGAGAGAGGAGGAAGAGAGAGGAGGAATAGAGAGGAAGAGGAGAGGGGAGGAGAGAGGGGGAAGAGAGAGGAGGAAGAGAGAGGAGGAAGGGAGAGGAGGATGATAGAGGAGGAAGGATGGCAAGGAAGAGAGAGGTAGAAGAGAGAGGAAGAGGAGAGAGGAGGAAGTAGAGAGGAGGAGAAGAGACGAGGAAGGGAGAGGAAGAGGAGAGGGGAGGAGAGAGGGGGAAGAGAGAGGAGGAAGAGAGAGGACGAAGACAGAGGACGAAGAGAGAGGAAGAGGAGAGAGGAGGAGAGAGGAGGAAGAGAGAGGAGGAAGAGAGAGGAGTAGAGAGAAGGAAGAGAGAGGAGGAAGAGAAAGGACGAAGAGAGAGGAGTAAGAGAGAGGAAGAAGAGAGAGGAAGAAGAGAGAGGAAGAGGAGAGTGGAGGAAGAGATTGGAGGAAGAGAGATGAGGAAGAGAGCAGAGCAATAGAGAGGAGGAAGAGGAGAGAGGAGGATAGAGGAGGAAGAGAGATGAAGAATAGAGAGGAGGAAGAGAGAGGAGGAAGGGAGAGGAGGAAGATAGAGGAGGAAGGGAAAGGAGGAAGAGAGAGGAAAAAGAGAGAGGAAGAGGAGAGAGGAGGAAGAGAGAGGAGGAAGAGAGAGGAGGAAGAGAGAGGAGAAAGAGAGACGAGGAAGAGAGAGGAGGAAGAGAGAGGAGGAAGAAAGAGGAAGAGAATAGAGGAGGAGGAGAGAGGAGGAAGAGAGAGGAGGAAGAGAGAGGAGGAATAGAGAGGAAGAGGAGAGAGAAGCAAGAGGGAGGGGAAAGAGTGAAGAGGAAGAGAGAGGATGAAGAGAGAGGAGTAAGAGAGAGGAGGAAGAGACAGGAAGAGCAGAGAGGAGGAGAAGAGAGGAGGAAGAGAGAGGAGGAAGAGAGAAGAGGAAGAGAGAGGGGGAAGAGAGAGGAGGAAGAGAGAGGAAGAGGAGAGAGGAGGAGGAGAGAGAAGGAAGAGAGAGGATGAAGAGAGAGGAGGAAGAGAGAGGAGGAAGAGAGAGGAAGAGCAGAGAGAAGGAGAAGAGAGGAGGAAGTGAGAGGAGGAAGAGAGAGGAGGAAGAGAGAGGAAGAGGAGAGTGGAGGAAGAGAGAGGAAGAGGAAAGAGTAGGAAGTAGAGAGAAGGAAGAGAGAAGAGGAGGAGAGAGGAGGAAGAGAGAGGAGGAAGAGAGAGGAGGAAGAGAGAGGAGGAAGAGAGAGTAAGAGAGAGGAGGAAGAGAGAGGAGGAAGAGTGAGGAGGAAGGATGAGGAGGAAGAGAGAGGAAGAAGAGAAAGGAGGAAGAGAGAGGAAGAGGAGAGTGGAGGAGAGAGGAGGAAGAGAGAGGAGGAAGAGAGAGGAGGAGAGAGAAGGAAGAGAGGGGAGGAAGAGAAAGGACGAAGAGAGAGGAGGAAGAGAGAGGAAGAAGAGAGAGGAAGTGGAGAGAGGAGGAAGAGAGAGGAAGAGGAAAGAGTAGGAAGTAGAGAGAAGGAAGAGAGAAGAGGAGGAGAGAGGAGGAAGAGAGAGGAGGAAGAGAGAGGAGGAAGAGAGAGGAGGAAGAGAGAGTAAGAGAGAGGAGGAAGAGAGAGGAGGAAGAGTGAGGAGGAAGTGTGAGGAGGAAGAGAGAGGAAGAAGAGAGAGGAGGAAGAGAGAGGAAGAGGAGGGTGGAGGAAGAGTTTGGAGGAAGAGAGAGGAGGAAGAGAGAAGAGGAATAGCGAGGAGGAAGAGGAGAGAGGAGGAGGAGAGAGGAGGAAGAGAGAGGAGGAAGAGAGAGGAGGAATAGAGAGGAAGAGGAGAGGGGAGGAGAGAGGGGGAAGAGAGAGGAGGAAGAGAGAGGAGGAAGAGAGAGGAGGAAGAGAGAGGAGGAAGGGAGAGGAGGATGATAGAGGAGGAAGGATGACAAGGAAGAGAGAGGTAGAAGAGAGAGGAAGAGGAGAGAGGAGGAAGTAGAGAGGAGGAGGAGAGACGAGGAAGAGAGAGGAAGAGGAGAGGGGAGGAGAGAGGGGGAAGAGAGAGGAGGAAGAGAGAGGACGAAGACAGAGGACGAAGAGAGAGGAAGAGGAGAGAGGAGGAGAGAGGAGGAAGAGAGAGGAGGAAGAGAGAGGAGGAGAGAGAAGGAAGAGAGAGGAGGAAGAGAAAGGAGGAAGAGAGAGGAGGAAGAGAGAGGAAGAAGAGAGAGGAAGTGGAGAGAGGAGGAAGAGAGAGGAGGAAGAGAGAGAAGGAAGAGAGTGGAAGAAGAGAGAGGAAGAGGCTAGAGGAGGTAGAGAGAGGAGGAATAGAGAGGAGGAAGAAAGGAATAGTAGAGAGAAGGAGGAGAGAGGAGGAAGAGAGAGGAGGAAGCGAGAGCAGGAAGAGAGAGCAGGAGGGGAGAGGAGGAATAGAGAGGAGGAAGAAAGGAATAGTAGAGAGAAGGAGGAGAGAGGAGGAAGAGAGAGGAGGAAGCGAGAGCAGGAAGAGAGAGCAGGACGGGAGAGGAGGAGGAGAGAGAAGGAAGAGAGAGGAGGAAGAGAGAGGAGGAAGAGAGAGGAAGAGGAGAGAGGAGCAAGAGGGAGGGGAAAGAGTGAAGAGGAAGAGAGGAGGAAGAGAGAGGAGGAAGAGACAGGAAGAGCAGAGAGGAGGAGAAGAGAGGAGGAAGAGAGATGAGGAAGAGAGAAGAGGAAGAGAGAGGGGGAAGAGAGAGGAGGAAGAGAGAGGAAGAGGAGAGAGGAGGAGGAGAGAGAAGGAAGAGAGAGGATGAAGAGAAAGGAGGAAGAGAGAGGAGGAAGAGAGAGGAAGAAGAGAATGGAAGAGGAGAGAGGAGGAAGAGAGAGGAGGAAGAGAGAGGAGGAAGAGTGAGGAGGAAGAGAGAGGAAGAGGAGAGAGGAGGAAGAGGGAGTGGAAAGAGAGACGAGGAAGAGAGAGGAGGAAGAGAGAGGAGGAAGAGAGAGGAGGAAGAGAGAGGAGGAAGAGAGAGTAAGAGAGAGGAGGAAGAGAGAGGAGGAAGAGTGAGGAGGAAGGGTGAGGAGGAAGAGAGAGGAAGAAGAGAGAGGAGGAAGAGAGAGGAAGAGGAGAGAGGAGTAGAGAGGAGGAAGAGAGAGGAGGAAGAGAGAGGAGGAATAGAGAGGAAGAGGAGAGGGGAGGAGAGAGGTGGAAGAGAGGGGAGGATGATAGAGGAGGAAGGATGACAAGGAAGAGAGAGGTAGAAGAGAGAGGAAGAGGAGAGAGGAGGAAGTAGAGAGGAGGAGGAGAGACGAGGAAGAGAGAGGAAGAGGAGAGGGGAGGAGAGAGGGGGAAGAGAGAGGAGGAAGAGAGAGGACGAAGACAGAGGACGAAGAGAGAGGAAGAGGAGAGAGGAGGAGAGAGGAGGAAGAGAGAGGAGGAGAGAGAAGGAAGAGAGAGGAGGAAGAGAAAGGACGAAGAGAGAGGAGTAAGAGAGAGGAAGAAGAGAGAGGAAGTGGAGAGAGGAGGAAGAGAGAGGAGGAAGAGAGAGAAGGAAGAGAGAGGAAGAAGAGAGAGGAAGAGGCTAGAGGAGGTAGAGAGAGGAGGAATAGAGAGGAGGAAGAAAGGAATAGTAGAGAGAAAGAGGAGAGAGGAGGAAGAGAGAGGAGGAAGCGAGAGCAGGAAGAGAGAGCAGGAGGGGAGAGGAGGAAGAGAGAGGTGGAAGAGAGGAGGAAGAGAGAGGAAGAGGAGAGAGGAGGAGGAGAGAGAAGGAAGAGAGAGGAGGAAGAGAGAGGAGGAAGAGAGAGGAAGAGGAGAGAGGTGCAAGAGGGAGGGGAAAGAGTGAAGAGGAAGAGAGAGGAGGAAGAGAAAGGAGGAAGAGACAGGAAGAGCAGAGAGGAGGAGAAGAGAGGAGGAAGAGAGATGAGGAAGAGAGAAGAGGAAGAGAGAGGGGAAAGAGAGAGGAGGAAGAGAGAGGAAGAGGAGAGAGGAGGAGGAGAGAGAAGGAAGAGAGAGGATGAAGAGAGAGGAGGAAGAGAGAGGAGGAAGAGAGAGGAAGAGGAGAGAGGAGCAAGAGGGAGGGGAAAGAGTGAAGAGGAAGAGAGGAGGAAGAGAGAGGAGGAAGAGACAGGAAGAGCAGAGAGGAGGAGAAGAGAGGAGGAAGAGAGATGAGGAAGAGAGAAGAGGAAGAGAGAGGGGAAAGAGAGAGGAGGAAGAGAGAGGAAGAGGAGAGAGGAGGAGGAGAGAGAAGGAAGAGAGAGGATGAAGAGAGAGGAGGAAGAGAGAGGAGGAAGAGAGAGGAAGAAGAGAATGGAAGAGGAGAGAGGAGGAAGAGAGAGGAGGAAGAGAGAGGAGGAAGAGTGAGGAGGAAGAGAGAGGAGGATGAGAGAGGAGGAAGAGACAGGAAGAGCAGAGAGGAGGAGGATAGAGGAGAAAGAGAGAGGAGGAAGAGAGATGAGGAAGAGAGAGGAGGAAGAGAGAGGAGGAAGAGAGAGGAAGAGCAGAGAGGAGGAGAAGAGAGGAGGAAGTGAGAAGAGGAAGAGAGGAGGAAGAGAGAGGAAGAGGAGAGTGGAGGAAGAGAGAGGAAGAGGAAAGAGTAGGAAGTAGAGAGAAGGAAGAGAGTAGAGGAGGAGAGAGGAGGAAGAGAGAGGAGGAAGAGAGAGGAGGAAGAGAGAGGAGGAAGAGAGAGTAAGAGAGAGGAGGAAGAGAGAGGAGGAAGAGTGAGGAGGAAGGGTGAGGAGGAAGAGAGAGGAAGAAGAGAGAGGAGGAAGAGAGAGGAAGAGGAGAGTGGAGGAAGAGTTTGGAGGAAGAGAGAGGAGGAAGAGAGAAGAGGAATAGCAAGGAGGAAGAGGAGAGAGGAGGAGGAGAGAGGAGGAAGAGAGAGGAGGAAGAGAGAGGAGGAAGAGAAAGGAGGAAGAGAGAGGAAGAGGAGAGAGGAGGAGAGAGGAGGAAGAGAGAGGAGGAAGAGAGAGGAGGAATAGAGAGGAAGAGGAGAATGGAGGAGAGAGGGGGAAGAGAGAGGAGGAAGAGAGAGGAGGAAGAGAGAGGAGGAAGAGAGAGGAGGAAGGGAGAGGAGGATGATAGAGGAGGAAGGATGACAAGGAAGAGAGAGGTAGAAGAGAGAGGAAGAGGAGAGAGGAGGAAGTAGAGAGGAGGAGAAGAGACGAGGAAGAGAGAGGAAGAGGAGAGGGGAGGAGAGAGGGGGAAGAGAGAGGAGGAAGAGAGAGGACGAAGACAGAGGACGAAGAGAGAGGAAGAGGAGAGAGGAGGAGAGAGGAGGAAGAGAGAGGAGGAAGAGAGAGGAGGAGAGAGAAGGAAGAGAGAGGAGGAAGAGAAAGGACGAAGAGAGAGGAGTAAGAGAGAGGAAGAAGAGAGAGGAAGTGGAGAGAGGAGGAAGAGAGAGGAGGAAGAGAGAGAAGGAAGAGAGAGGAAGAAGAGAGAGGAAGTGGCTAGAGGAGGTAGAGAGAGGAGGAATAGAGAGGAGGAAGAAAGGAATAGTAGAGAGAAGGAGGAGAGAGGAGGAAGAGAGAGGAGGAAGCGAGAGCAGGAAGAGAGAGCAGGAGGGGAGAGGAGGAAGAGAGAGGTGGAAGAGAGGAGGAAGAGAGAGGAAGAGGAGAGAGGAGGAGGAGAGAGAAGGAAGAGAGAGGAGGAAGAGAGAGGAGGAAGAGAGAGGAAGAGGAGAGAGGAGCAAGAGGGAGGGGAAAGAGTGAAGAGGAAGAGAGAGGAGGAAGAGAGAGGAGGAAGAGACAGGAAGAGCAGAGAGGAGGAGAAGAGAGGAGGAAGAGAGATGAGGAAGAGAGAAGAGGAAGAGAGAGGGGAAAGAGAGAGGAGGAAGAGAGAGGAAGAGGAGAGAGGAGGAGGAGAGAGAAGGAAGAGAGAGGATGAAGAGAGAGGAGGAAGAGAGAGGAGGAAGAGAGAGGAAGAAGAGAATGGAAGAGGAGAGAGGAGGAAGAGAGAGGAGGAAGAGAGAGGAGGAAGAGTGAGGAGGAAGAGAGAGGAAGAGGAGAGAGGAAGTGGCTAGAGGAGGTAGAGAGAGGAGGAATAGAGAGGAGGAAGAAAGGAATAGTAGAGAGAAGGAGGAGAGAGGAGGAAGAGAGAGGAGGAAGCGAGAGCAGGAAGAGAGAGCAGGAGGGGAGAGGAGGAATAGAGAGGAGGAAGAAAGGAATAGTAGAGAGAAGGAGGAGAGAGGAGGAAGAGAGAGGAGGAAGCGAGAGCAGGAAGAGAGAGCAGGACGGGAGAGGAGGAGGAGAGAGAAGGAAGAGAGAGGAGGAAGAGAGAGGAGGAAGAGAGAGGAAGAGGAGAGAGGAGCAAGAGGGAGGGGAAAGAGTGAAGAGGAAGAGAGGAGGAAGAGAGAGGAGGAAGAGACAGGAAGAGCAGAGAGGAGGAGAAGAGAGGAGGAAGAGAGATGAGGAAGAGAGAAGAGGAAGAGAGAGGGGAAAGAGAGAGGAGGAAGAGAGAGGAAGAGGAGAGAGGAGGAGGAGAGAGAAGGAAGAGAGAGGATGAAGAGAGAGGAGGAAGAGAGAGGAGGAAGAGAGAGGAAGAAGAGAATGGAAGAGGAGAGAGGAGGAAGAGAGAGGAGGAAGAGAGAGGAGGAAGAGTGAGGAGGAAGAGAGAGGAGGATGAGAGAGGAGGAAGAGACAGGAAGAGCAGAGAGGAGGAGGATAGAGGAGAAAGAGAGAGGAGGAAGAGAGATGAGGAAGAGAGAGGAGGAAGAGAGAGGAGGAAGAGAGAGGAAGAGCAGAGAGGAGGAGAAGAGAGGAGGAAGTGAGAAGAGGAAGAGAGGAGGAAGAGAGAGGAAGAGGAGAGTGGAGGAAGAGAGAGGAAGAGGAAAGAGTAGGAAGTAGAGAGAAGGAAGAGAGTAGAGGAGGAGAGAGGAGGAAGAGAGAGGAGGAAGAGAGAGGAGGAAGAGAGAGGAGGAAGAGTGAGTAAGAGAGAGGAGGAAGAGAAAGGAGGAAGAGTGAGGAGGAAGGGTGAGGAGGAAGAGAGAGGAAGAAGAGAGAGGAGGAAGAGAGAGGAAGAGGAGAGTGGAGGAAGAGTTTGGAGGAAGAGAGAGGAGGAAGAGAGAAGAGGAATAGCGAGGAGGAAGATGAGAGAGGAGGAGGAGAGAGGAGGAAGAGAGAGGAGGAAGAGAGAGGAGGAAGAGAAAGGAGGAATAGAGAGGAAGAGGAGAGGGGAGGAGAGAGGGAGAAGAGAGAGGAGGAAGAGAGAGGAGGAAGAGAGAGGAGGAAGAGAGAGGAGGAAGGGAGAGGAGGATGATAGAGGAGGAAGGATGACAAGGAAGAGAGAGGTAGAAGAGAGAGGAAGAGGAGAGAGGAGGAAGTAGAGAGGAGGAGAAGAGACGAGGAAGAGAGAGGAAGAGGAGAGGGGAGGAGAGAGGGGGAAGAGAGAGGAGGAAGAGAGAGGACGAAGACAGAGGACGAAGAGAGAGGAAGAGGAGAGAGGAGGAGAGAGGAGGAAGAGAGAGGAGGAAGAGAGAGGAGGAGAGAGAAGGAAGAGAGAGGAGGAAGAGAAAGGACGAAGAGAGAGGAGTAAGAGAGAGGAAGAAGAGAGAGGAAGTGGAGAGAGGAGGAAGAGAGAGGAGGAAGAGAGAGAAGGAAGAGAGAGGAAGAAGAGAGAGGAAGTGGCTAGAGGAGGTAGAGAGAGGAGGAATAGAGAGGAGGAAGAAAGGAATAGTAGAGAGAAGGAGGAGAGAGGAGGAAGAGAGAGGAGGAAGCGAGAGCAGGAAGAGAGAGCAGGAGGGGAGAGGAGGAAGAGAGAGGTGGAAGAGAGGAGGAAGAGAGAGGAAGAGGAGAGAGGAGGAGGAGAGAGAAGGAAGAGAGAGGAGGAAGAGAGAGGAGGAAGAGAGAGGAAGAGGAGAGAGGAGCAAGAGGGAGGGGAAAGAGTGAAGAGGAAGAGAGAGGAGGAAGAGAGAGGAGGAAGAGACAGGAAGAGCAGAGAGGAGGAGAAGAGAGGAGGAAGAGAGATGAGGAAGAGAGAAGAGGAAGAGAGAGGGGAAAGAGAGAGGAGGAAGAGAGAGGAAGAGGAGAGAGGAGGAGGAGAGAGAAGGAAGAGAGAGGATGAAGAGAGAGGAGGAAGAGAGAGGAGGAAGAGAGAGGAAGAAGAGAATGGAAGAGGAGAGAGGAGGAAGAGAGAGGAGGAAGAGAGAGGAGGAAGAGTGAGGAGGAAGAGAGAGGAAGAGGAGAGAGGAGGAAGAGGGAGTGGAAAGAGAGACGAGGAAGAGAGAGGAGGAAGAGAGAGGAGGAAGAGAGAGGAGGAAGAGAGAGGAGGATGAGAGAGGAGGAAGAGACAGGAAGAGCAGAGAGGAGGAGGATAGCGGAGAAAGAGAGAGGAGGAAGAGAGAGGAGGAAGAGAGAGGAGGAAGAGAGAGGAAGAGCAGAGAGGAGGAGAAGAGAGGAGGAAGTGAGAGGAGGAAGAGAGGAGGAAGAGAGAGGAAGAGGAGAGTGGAGGAAGAGAGAGGAAGAGGAAAGAGTAGGAAGTAGAGAGAAGGAAGAGAGAAGAGGAGGAGAGAGGAGGAAGAGAGAGTAGGAAGAGAGAGGAGGAAGAGAGAGGAGGAAGAGAGAGTAAGAGATAGGAGGAAGAGAGAGGAGGAAGAGTGAGGAGGAAGGGTGAGGAGGAAGAGAGAGGAAGAAGAGAGAGGAGGAAGAGAGAGGAAGAGGAGAGTGGTAGAAGAGTTTGGAGGAAGAGAGAGGAGGAAGAGAGAAGAGGAATAGCGAGGAGGAAGAGGAGAGAGGAGGAGGAGAGAGGAGGAAGAGAGAGGAAGAGGAGAGAGGAGGAAGAGCGAGTGGGAAGAGAGAGGAGGAGGGTAGAGGAGGAAGAGAGAGGAGGAAGAGAGAGGAAGAGGAGAGAGGAGGAGAGAGGAGGAAGAGGAGAGAAGATGAAGAGAGAGGACGAAGAGACAGGAGGAACAGAGAGGTAGAGGAGAGAGGAAGAGGAGAGAGGAGGAAGAGAGAGGAGGAAGAGAGAGGAGGAAGAGAGAAGAGGAAGAGAGAGGAAGACGAGAGAGGAATAGGAGAGAGGAGGAAGAGAGAGGAGGAAGAGAGAGGAGGAAGAGATAGGAGTAAGAGAGTGGAGGAAGAGAGAGGAAGAGGAGAGAGGAGAAAGAGAGAGGAGGAAGAGAGAGGAGGAAGAGAGAGGAGGAAGAGAGAGGAGGAAAAGAGAGGAAGAGGAGAGAGGAGGAAGAGAGAGGAGGAAGAGTGTGAAGGAAGAGAGAGGAAGAAGAGAAAGGAGGAAGAGAGAGGAGGATGAGAGAGGAGGAAGAGAGAGGAGGAAGAGAGAGGAGGAAGAGAGAGGAAGAGGAGAGAGGAGGAAAAGAGAGGAGCAAGAGTGAGAAGGAAAAGAGAGGAAGAAGAGAAAGGAGGAGGAGAGAGGAGGAAGAGAGAGAAAGAGGAGAGAGGAGGAAGAGAGAGGAGGATGACAGATTAACAGGAGAGAGGAGAAATAGAGAGGAGGAAGACAGAGCAAGAGGAGAGAGGAGGAAGTGAGAGGAGGACGGGAGAGGAGGAAGAGAGTGGAGGAAAAGATAGGAGGAAGAGAGAGGTAGAGGAGAGAGGAGGAGAGAAGAGGAAGAGATAGGAGGAAAAGAGAGGAGGAAGAGAGAGGAAGAGGAGAGAAGAGGAAGAGAGAAGAGGAAGAGAATGGAGGAAGAGAGAGGAGGAAGAGAGAAGAGGAATAGAGAGGAGGAAGAGGAGAGAGAAGGAGAGAGGAGGAAGAGAGAGGAGGAAGAGAGAGGAGGAAGAGAGAGAAAAAAGAGAGAGGAAGAAGAGAGAGAAGGAAGATGGAGGAGGTAGGGAGAGGAGGAAGAGAGAGGAAGTAGAGTGAGGAAGAGGAGAGAGGAGGAAGAGAGAGGAAGAGGAGAGTGGAGGAAAAGAGAGGAGGAAGAGAGAGGAGGAAGAGTGACGAGAAAGAGAGAGGAAGAGGAGAGAGGAGGAGACAGGAGGAAGAGAGAGGAGGAAGAGAGAGGAGGAAGAGAGAGTAAGAGAGAGGAGGAAGAGAGAGGAGGAAGAGTGAGGAGGAAGGGTGAGGAGGAAGAGAGAGGAAGAAGAGAGAGGAGGAAGAGAGAGGAAGAGGAGAGTGGAGGAAGAGTTTGGAGGAAGAGAGAGGAGGAAGAGAGAGGAGGAAGAGAAAGGAGGAAGAGAGAGGAAGAGGAGAGAGGAGGAGAGAGGAGGAAGAGAGAGGAGGAAGAGAGAGGAGGAATAGAGAGGAAGAGGAGAGGGGAGGAGAGAGGGGGAAGAGAGAGGAGGAAGAGAGAGGAGGAAGAGAGAGGAGGAAGAGAGAGGAAGAGCAGAGAGGAGGAAGAGATTGGAGGAAGAGAGTGGAGGAAGAGAGAAGAGGAAGAGAGAGGAGGAAGACAGAGGAGGAAGAGATAGGAGGAAGAGAGAGGAGGAAGAGAAAGGAGGAAGAGAGAGGAAGAGGAGAGAGGAGGAGGAGAGAGAAGGAAGAGAGAGGAGGAAGAGAGAGGAGGAAGAGAGAGGAGGAAGAGAGAGGAAGAAGAGAAAGGAAGAGGAGAGAGGAGGAAGAGAGAGGAGGAAAAGAGAGGTGGAAGAGTGAGGAGGAAGAGAGAGGAGGAAGAGAGAGGACGAAGAGACAGGAAGAACAGACAGGAGGAGAAGAGAGGAGGAAGAGAGAGGAGGAAGAGAGAGGAGGAAGAGAGAGGAGGAAGAGAGAGGAAGAGGAGAGAGGAGGAAGAGAGACGAGGATGAGAGAGGAGGAAGAGACAAGAAGAGCAGAGAGGAGGAGAAGAGAGGAGGAAGAGAGAGGAGGAAGAGAGAGGAGGAAGAGAGAGGAGAAAGAGAGACGAGGAAGAGAGAGGAGGAAGAGAGAGGAGGAAGAAAGAGGAAGAGCAGAGAGGAGGAGGAAAGAGGAGGAAGAGAGAGGAGGAAGAGAGAGGAGGAATAGAGAGGAGGAAGAGATAGGAGGAAGAGAGTGGAAGAGGAAAGAGGAGGAGAGAGGATGAAGAGAGAGGAGGAAGAGAGAGGAGGAATAGAGAGGAAGAGGAGAGACTAGGAGAGAGGAGGAAGAGAGAGGAGGAAGAGAGACGAAGAAGAGAGAGGAAGTGGAGAGTGGAGGAAGAGATTGGAGGAAGAGAGAGGAGGAAGAGAGAAGAGGAAGAGACAGGAGGAAGAGAGAGGAAGAGGAGAGAGGAGGAAGAGAGAGGAAGAGGAGAGTGGAGGAAGAGAGTGGGGAAAGAGAGACGAGGAAGAGAGAGGAGGAAGAGAGAGGAGGAAGAGACAGGAAGAGCAGAGAGGAGGAGAAGAGAGGAGGAAGAGAGAGGAGGAAGAGAGAGGAGGAAGAAAGAGGAGGAAGAGAGAGGACGAAGAGAGAGGAAGAGGAGAGAGGAGGAGGAGAGAGGAATAGGAGAGAGGAGGAGAGAGGAGAAAGAGAGAGGAGGAATAGAGACCAGGAAGAGAGAGGAGGAAGGGAGAGGAGGAAGATAGAGGAGGAAGGGAGAGGAAGAAGAGAGAGGAAAAATAGAGAGGAAGAGGAGAGAGGAGGAAGAGAGAGGAGGAAGTGAGACAAGGAAGAGAGAGGAGGAAGAGAGAGGAGGAATAAAGAGGAAGAGCAGAGAGGAGGAGGAGAGAGTAGGATGAGAGATGAGGAAGAGAGACGAGGATGAGTGAGGAAGTGCAGAGAAGAGAAGGAGAGAGGAGGAAGAGAGAGGAGGAAGAGAGAGGAGGAAGAGAGACGAAGAGGAGAGTGGAGGAAGAGATTGGAGGAAGAGAGAGGAGGAAGAGAGAAGAGGAAGAGAGAGGAGGAAGAGAGAGGAGGAAGAGACAGGAGGAAGAGAGAGGAAGAGGAGAGAGGAGGAAGAGCGAGTGGGAAGAGAGAGGAGGAGGGTAGAGGAGGAAGAGAGAGGAGGAAGAGAGAGGAAGAGGAGAGAGGAGGAGAGAGGAGGAAGAGGAGAGAAGATGAAGAGAGAGGACGAAGAGAGAGGAGGAACAGAGAGGTAGAGGAGAGAGGAAGAGGAGAGAGGAGGAAGAGAGAGGAGGAAGAGAGAGGAGGAAGAGAGAAGAGGAAGAGAGAGGAAGACGAGAGAGGAATAGGAGAGAGGAGGAAGAGAGAGGAGGAAGAGAGAGGAGGAAGAGATAGGAGTAAGAGAGAGGAGGAAGAGAGAGGAAGAGGAGAGAGGAGGAAGAGAGAGGAGGAAGAGAGAGGAGGAAGAGAGAGGAGGAAGAGAGAGGAGGAAAAGAGAGGAAGAGGAGAGAGGAGGAAGAGAGAGGAGGAAGAGTGTGAAGGAAGAGAGAGGAAGAAGAGAAAGGAGGAAGAGAGAGGAGGATGAGAGAGGAGGAAGAGAGAGGAGGAAGAGAGAGGAGGAAGAGAGAGGAAGAGGAGAGAGGAGGAAAAGAGAGGAGCAAGAGTGAGAAGGAAAAGAGAGGAAGAAGAGAAAGGAGGAGGAGAGAGGAGGAAGAGAGAGAAAGAGGAGAGAGGAGGAAGAGAGAGGAGGATGACAGATTAACAGGAGAGAGGAGAAATAGAGAGGAGGAAGACAGAGCAAGAGGAGAGAGGAGGAAGTGAGAGGAGGACGGGAGAGGAGGAAGAGAGTGGAGGAAAAGATAGGAGGAAGAGAGAGGTAGAGGAGAGAGGAGGAGAGAGGAGGAAGAGATAGGAGGAAAAGAGAGGAGGAAGAGAGAGGAAGAGGAGAGAGAAGAGGAAGAGAGAAGAGGAAGAGAATGGAGGAAGAGAGAGGAGGAAGAGAGAAGAGGAATAGAGAGGAGGAAAAGGAGAGAGAGAAGGAGAGAGGAGGAAGAGAGAGGAGGAAGAGAGAGGAGGAAGAGAGAGAAAAAAGAGAGAGGAAGAAGAGAGAGAAGGAAGATGGAGGAGGTAGGGAGAGGAGGAAGAGAGAGGAAGTAGAGTGAGGAAGAGGAGAGAGGAGGAAGAGAGAGGAAGAGGAGAGTGGAGGAAAAGAGAGGAGGAAGAGAGAGGAGGAAGAGTGACGAGAAAGAGAGAGGAAGAGGAGAGAGGAGGAGACAGGAGGAGGAGAGAGGAGGAAGAGAGAGGAGGAAGAGAGAGTAAGAGAGAGGAGGAAGAGAGAGGAGGAAGAGTGAGGAGGAAGGGTGAGGAGGAAGAGAGAGGAGAAGAGAGAGAGGAGGAAGAGAGAGGAAGAGGAGAGTGGAGGAAGAGTTTGGAGGAAGAGAGAGGAGGAAGAGAGAGGAGGAAGAGAAAGGAGGAAGAGAGAGGAAGAGGAGAGAGGAGGAGAGAGGAGGAAGAGAGAGGAGGGAGAGAGAGGAGAATTGAGAGGAAGAGGAGAGGGGAGGAGAGAGGGGGAAGAGAGAGGAGGAAGAGAGAGGAGGAAGAGAGAGGAGGAAGAGAAAGGAAGAGCAGAGAGGAGGAAGAGATTGGAGGAAGAGAGTGGAGGAAGAGAGAAGAGGAAGAGAGAGGAGGGAAGACAGAGGAGGAAGAGATAGGAGGAAGAGAGAGGGAAGAAGAGAAAGGAAGAGGAGAGAGGAGGAAGAGAGAGGAGGAGAGAGGAGAGGAGGAAGAGAGAGGAAGAAGAGAAAGGAAGAGGAGAGAGGAGGATGAGAGAGGAGGAAAAGAGAGGTGGAAGAGTGAGGAGGAAGAGAGAGGAGGAAGAGAGAGGACGAAGAGACAGGAAGAACAGACAGGAGGAGAAGAGAGGAGAAGAGAGAGGAGGAAGAGAGAGGAGGAAGAGAGAGGAGGAAGAGAAAGGAGGAAGAGAGAGGAAGAGGAGAGAGGAGGAGGAGAGAGAAGGAAGAGAGAGGAGGAAGAGAGAGGAGGAAGAGAGAGGAAGAAGAGAGAGGAGTAAAAGAGGAGAAGGAAGAGAAAGGAAGAGCAGAGAGGAGGAGAAGAGAGGAGGAAGAGAGAGGAGGAAGAGAGAGGAGGGAGAGGAGGAAGAGAGAGGAGGAAGAGAGAGGAAGAGGAGAGAGGAGGAAGAGAGACGAGGATGAGAGAGGAGGAAGAGACAAGAAGAGCAGAGAGGAGGAGAAGAGAGGAGGAAGAGAGAGGAGGAAGAGAGAGGAGGAAGAGAGAGGAGAAAGAGAGACGAGGAAGAGAGAGGAGGAAGAGAGAGGAGGAAGAGAAAGAGGAAGAGCAGAGAGGAGGAGGAAAGAGGAGGAAGAGAGAGGAGGAAGAGAGAGGAGGAATAGAGAGGAGGAAGAGATAGGAGGAAGAGAGTGGAAGAGGAAAGAGGAGGAGAGAGGAGGAAGAGAGAGGAGGAAGAGAGAGGAGGAATAGAGAGGAAGAGGAGAGACTAGGAGAGAGGAGGAAGAGAGAGGAGGAAGAGAGACGAAGAAGAGAGAGGAAGTGGAGAGTGGAGGAAGAGATTGGAGGAAGAGAGAGGAGGTAGAGAGAAGAGGAAGAGACAGGAGGAAGAGAGAGGAAGAGGAGAGAGGAGGAAGAGAGAGGAGGAAGAGAGAGGAAGAAGAGAGAAGAGGAAGAGATTGGAGGAAGAGAGAGGAGGAAGAGAGAGGAGGAAGAGAGAGGAAGAGGAGAGTGGAGGAAGAGGGTGGGGAAAGAGAGACGAGGAAGAGAGAGGAGGAGGAGGAGAGAGAGGAGAAGAGACAGGAAGAGCAGAGAGGAGGAGAAGAGAGGAGGAGAGAGAGGAGAAGAGAGAGGAGGAAGAAAGAGGAGGAAGAGAGAGGAGGAAGAGAGAGGAAGAGGAGAGAGGAGGAGGAGAGAGGAATAGGAGAGAGGAGGGAGAGAGGAGAAAGAGAGAGGAGGAATAGAGACCAGGAAGAGAGAGGAGGAAGGGAGAGGAGGAAGATAGAGGAGGAAGGGAGAGGAAGAAGAGAGAGGAAAAATAGAGAGGAAGAGGAGAGAGGAGGAAGAGAGAGGAGGAAGTGAGACAAGGAAGAGAGAGGAGGAAGAGAGAGGAGGAATAAAGAGGAAGAGCAGAGAGGAGGAGGAGAGAGTAGAATGAGAGATGAGGAAGAGAGACGAGGATGAGTGAGGAAGTGCAGAGAAGAGAAGGAGAGAGGAGGAAGAGAGAGGAGGAAGAGAGAGGAGGAAGAGGGACGAAGAGGAGAGTGGAGGAAGAGATTGGAGGAAGAGAGAGGAGGAAGAGAGAAGAGGAAGAGAGAGGAGGAAGAGAGAGGAGGAAGAGACAGGAGGAAGAGAGAGGAAGAACAGAGAGGAGGGAAGAGATTGGAGGAAGAGAGAGGAGGAAGAGAGAGGAGGAAGAGAGAGGAAGAACAGAGAGGAGGAAGAGAGAGGAGCAAGAGTGAGGAAGACGAGAGGGGAAGAGGAGAGAGGAGGAAAAGAGAGGAGCAAGAGTGAGAAGGAAAAGAGAGGAAGAAGAGAAAAGAGGAGGAGAGAGGAGGAAGAGAGAGAAAGAGGAGAGGAGGAGGAAGAGAGAGGAGATGACAGATTAACAGGAGAGAGGAGAAATAGAGAGGAGGAAGACAGAGCAAGAGGAGAGAGGAGGAAGTTAGAGGAGGAAGGGAGAGGAGGAAGAGAGTGGAGGAAAAGATAGGAGGAAGAGAGAGGTAGAGGAAGAGAGGAGGAGAGAGGAGAAGAGATAGGAGGAAAAGAGAGGAGGAAGAGAGAAGAGGAATCGCGAGGAGAAGAAGAGAGAGGAGGAGGAGAGAGGAGGAAGAGAGAGGAGAAGAGAGAGGAGGAAGAGAAAGGAGGAAGAGAGAGAAGAGGAGAGAGGAGGAAGAGGAGGAGGAAGAGTGAGGAGGAAGGGTGAGGAGGAAGAGAGAGGAAGAAGAGAGAGGAGGAAGAGAGAGGAAGAGGAGAGTGGAGGAAGAGTTTGGAGAAGAGAGAGGAGGAAGAGAGAAGAGGAATAGCGAGGAGGAAGAGGAGAGAGGAGAGGAGAGAGGAGGAAGAGAGAGGAGGAAGAGAGAGGAGGAAGAGAAAGGAGGAAGAGAGAGGAAGAGGAGAGAGGAGGAGAGAGGAGGAAGAGAGAGGAGGAAGAGAGAGGAGGAATAGAGAGGAAGAGGAGAGTGGAGGAATAGAGAGGAAGAGGAAAGAGTAGGAAGTAGAGAGAAGGAAGAGAGAAGAGGAGGAGAGAGGAGGAAGAGAGAGGAGGAAGAGAGAGGAGGAAGAGAGAGGAGGAAGAGAGAGTAAGAGAGAGGAGGAAGAGAGAGGAGGAAGAGTGAGGAGGAGGAGAGAGGAGGAAGAGAGAGGAAGAAGAGAGAGGAGGAAGAGAGAGGAAGAGGAGAGTGGAGGAAGAGTTTGGAGAAGAGAGAGGAGGAAGAGAGAAGAGGAATAGCGAGGAAGAAGAGGAGAGAGGAGGAGGAGAGAGGAGGAAGAGAGAGGAGGAAGAGAGAGGAGGAAGAGAAAGGAGGAAGAGAGAGGAAGAGGAGAGAGGAGGAGAGAGGAGGAAGAGAGAGGAGGAAGAGAGAGGAGGAATAGAGAGGAAGAGGAGACGGGAGGAGAGAGGGGGAAGAGAGAGGAGGAAGAGAGAGGAGGAAGAGAGAGGAGGAAGAGAGAGGAGGAAGGGAGAGGAGGATGATAGAGGAGGAAGGATGACAAGGAAGAGAGAGGTAGAAGAGAGAGAAAGAGGAGAGAGGGGGAAGTAGAGAGGAGGAGGAGAGACGAGGAAGAGCGAGGAAGAGCAGAGAGGAGGAGGAGAGAGGAGGAAGTGAGAGGAGGAAGAGAGAGGAGGAAGAGAGAGGAAGAATAGAGTGGAGGAAGAGAGAGGAAGAGGAGAGAGTAGGAAGAAGAGAGAAGGAAGAGAGAGGAGGAAGAGAGAGGAAGAGAGAGGAAGAAGAGCGAGGAGGAAGAGAGAGGAGGAATATAGAGGAAGAGGAGAGAGGAGGAAGAGGAAGAAGGAAGAGACAGGAGTAAGAGAGAGGAGGAAGAGAGATGAGGAAGAGAGAGGAGGAAGAGAGAGGAGGAAGAGAGAGGAGGAAGAGAGAGGAAGAGGAGAGAGGAGGAATACGGTGGGGAAAGAGAGACGAGGAAGAGAAAGGAGGAAGAGAGAGGGGGAAGAGAGAGGAGGAATAGAGAGGAAGAGGAGAGAGTAGGAAGATAGAGGAGGAAGAGAGAGGAAGAGGAGAGTGTAGGAAGAGATTGGAGGAAGAGAGAGGAGGAAGAGGGAAGAGGAATAGAGAGGAGGAAGAGGAGAGAGTAGGAAGAGAGAGGAGGAAGAGAGAGGAGCAAGAGAGAGGAGGAAGAGAGAGGAGGAAGTGAGAAGAGGAAGAGAGAGGAGGAAGAGAAAGGAAGAGGAGAGAGTAGGAAGTAGAGAGGAGGAAGAGAGAGGAGGAAGAGAGAGGAACAGGAGAGAAGTGGAAGTAGAGAGGAGGAAGAGAGAGGAGGAAGAGAGAGGAGGAGAAGAGAGGAGGAAGAGAAAGGAGAAGAGAGAGGGGGAAGAGAGAGGAGGAATAGAGAGTAGGAAGAGAGAGGAGAAAGAGAGAGGAGGAAGAGAGAGGAGGAAGAGTGAGGAGGAATGGAGAGAGGATGAAGAGTGAGGAGGAAGAGAGAGGAGAAAAAGAGAGGAGGAAGAGAGAGGAAGAGGAGAGTGGAGGAAGAGATTGGAGGAAGAGAGAGGAGGAAGGGAGAAGAGGAATAGAGAGGTTGAAGAGAGAGGAGGAAGAGAGAGGTTGAGGAGAGAGGAGGAGAGAGGATGAAGAGAGAGGAGGAAGAGAGAGGAGGAAGAGAGAGGATGAAGAGATTGGAGGAAGAGAGAGGAGGAAGAGTGAGGAGGTAGGGAAAGGAGTAAGAGAGAGGAAGAAGAGAGAGGAAGAAGAGAGAGGAGGAAGTGAGAGGAAGAGGAGAGAGGAGGAGAGAGGAGGAAGAGAGAGGAGTAAAAGAG